>JANDJT010000044.1:47447-63472 GCA_024331685.1 Stegophilus panzeri
AAAAATACAGACAATATCCGAGAGCTCTCGGAAAAGTTTACTTCCTCATAATAATCGATAACTTTATTCATTTTTTTTATGCAACACAAAGTAAAAAAAATAATAAATGTATGCACTCTCATCATATTTTTTAACACACACACTGCCAAGAAACAAGAGCAGCTCCAACAAACACCAGAACAGTTTCAGTAGAACCCAGTGATCTGAGACATGTTTGTGAAGTGTGTGTGTGTGTGTGTGTGTGTGTGGGGAATTGAAGATACAATATGACTTTAAAAAAAGATTTCATTACTTGTGATCTTGGAGAATATATTTACTGTAAGGGGGTGTGTGTGTGTGTGTGTGTGTGTGTGTGTGTGTGTGTGTTTTACCCCATGGGCAAAGTTTACATCCTTATTTACATCCGAGAAGCTTTTAACATTGTGGAATCGTACACCTTGAAGAAACCTGTTTATAATGTATACACTACCAGTCAAAAGTTTGTGGACACTCACATGAAACGTTTCTCATGATATTAAAACCCTTTTGATCTGAAGGTGTGTGTGATTTTAAATGTGTGAAATCGGTGTCGTAGACAGAAATATCATCGTGCCGACGTATTCATTTCTTTCATTAGAAAACTTTAACATTTTATTTTCAAAAAAATCTTTATTTAAACGGACGACTCGGAGAGAAATATTCTGTAAAGCAGGAGATAAGTGTGCAGCGTAGGTGTGAACTCCTTTAATACTGTTTAGGGAAATTCCTCAAGAAATCAGTCGAGAAAACGCCAAGAACACATTTCTAGAAATTCTAGGGAAAAAGGGCGTCTACTCTGAAGATGCTAAAATATTAAATTTAGATTTATTTTGGATTTTTTTATCACAACATAATTCCCATAGTTCCATTTGTTTTACTCCTGAGTTTTAATGACTTTATTATTATTCTAAAATGTGGGGGAAAAAATACAGAATGAGTGTGTCTAAACTTTTGACCGGTAGTGTATATATGAAATATAAATTGATGTCTTATTTGTGACAAAAATAGCCAGATTAAATCGTTATTAAACAGTATTATATAGAACATTGTTAAATTCTGACTAAAAAGTAAACGAACGTGTCTCCAGGACGGTGGCCGCTACCAACATGAACGAGACGAGCAGCCGCTCTCATGCCGTGTTCACCATCCTGTTCACACAGAGACGCCACGACCAGATGACCAACCTCGACACCGAGAAGGTGTGTGTGTGTGTGTGTGGATGAACGGACGGACAATACGACAGTGCCCTCCTCCGTTCCAACTAAACATCTAACTAGCTAAACATCTCTTAACAAAATAAGTCACCACATCGATACACTAATTATAGGTTTTAATTTGTTTAACAAAACGTTTTTTAAAATTCAGTCTTAGATTTTGCGAAGCGTCCGCTGTACAGGTCGCTGTGAATGAGTCGTTACTATAGAAACGATGAACGCTTTAATATAAACCCGTCATTCGCGTTACAGCCGGCGCTACAGTCCGGGTCACGCTGTTGTATGGGAATACTGCACACCTCCTGACCAATCAGATTTGAGCGTTCGGCTGTGAGGTGGTGTAATAACGTTACTGGATGATGTCGTTAACAGTTTTTTATTCATTTATTTTATTTTTTTTAAACACCCTTTTTTTTTTACTTTAGCTGTTAAATAATTCCCATTTAGTTATTTTAAACGTTTCCTGTTATGTCATACTTGTTTATTTCCTGTTTGTTTTTTTTCCTTCCACATGCTGTAAAGCACTTTGAGCTTTGCCAGCTTTAAAAATGTTCGAAGTGTGTGTAAGTGTGTGTTCTGGTGCTGTTCAGGTGAGTAAGATCAGCCTGGTCGACCTGGCAGGAAGTGAAAGAGCGGATTCATCCGGGGCAAAAGGCATGAGGTTAAAGGTGAGAACTAAGATTAGTTATTTAACCATCACACTGTTGAATTGCTAACTCTGTACATAGGTCAAATAAATGCATTAAACCAAGTTGTTATAATAATAATAATAATAATAATAATAATTATCACTTAACACTTGGTTGAGTAAGGAAGTCATTTGTTGTCTAATTTACAGGAAGGTGCAAACATCAACAAATCTCTCACTACACTGGGCAAGGTCATCTCAGCACTGGCAGATATGGTGAGACAGACACACACACGCACACACATGCACTGTATATCACTGATCTTGTGATATATAAAAAAAATAAAAATAAAAAATCTGTGACTTTATGGACTGATTAGCATCGTGTTTCTGTTCTTGTTAAACAGCAAAGCACCAAAAAGAGGAAGTCTGACTTCATCCCTTACAGAGACTCAGTACTTACCTGGCTGCTGAGAGAGAACCTGGGTGAGTGTGTGTGTGTGTGTGTGTGAGCGAGAGAGAGTGTGTGTGTGTGTGTGTGTGTGTGTGAATGCTTTTTGCATGTAGTTTGATCTGATTTGAATGTTTTGTTTGTTAAAGGGGGGAACTCTCGCACAGCCATGATCGCTGCTCTGAGTCCGGCAGACATCAACTATGAGGAAACCCTCAGTACACTCAGGTATATATACACACACACACACACATACACAGCTTTTTAATTCCCGCTCCCGAAACACTCCCGAATTAATTCTGTCTAAGAACAAAAACATAAAGAACACACAAAATATATGGTGTGTGTGTGTCAGGTATGCGGACCGGGCGAAGCAGATCCGCTGTAACGCCGTCATTAACGAAGACCCGAACGCTCGTCTGGTCCGAGAACTCAAAGAGGAAGTGTCACGACTCAAAGAGCTGCTGCTGGCTCAGGGTCTCAGTGACCTGATACCTGTTCCAGGTAACACACAAAAAAAACACTTACCTATGTCCTTGGATGTGTACTTAAACTATAATCAGGCATGTACACACACGTACACAGTATACACACAGGGACATAAATGCACGTGTACACAGTACACTCACACACGTTTAGATTTATATATTAGATTTATAGATTTAAAGCCCTAACCTATAATCATATTAATAATAATACTTATATTAATAATAATAATAATAATAATAATAATAATAATAATAAATCTGTCAGGATCTTCTGTAGTGGGAGGTCCAGGCGTATCCCAGCAGCCCCCTGTTCCTGGTGCCCAGATTATCCATGATGCACAAATGGAGGACCTCAATCCTAACCCTAACCCAACCAGCCCAGTAAAACCAATTAGCAAAGAGGAGGCTGTGGAGAGACTGAAGGTAACACACACAGGCACGCCCATACACACACACACACACACACACACATGTGCACGCACACTACATGTGGTTTTCTGTCCCTCCTGATATTCTCTCTCTTTCTTTCATTCACTCTCTCCCTCCTCTCTTTCTCTCTCTCATTCACTCCCCCCCCCCCCTCTGTCTCTCTCTCACACTATCATTCTTACCCCCTCATTTTCTCTCTCTTTCTCAGGAGACAGAAAAGATCATCGCAGAGCTGAATGAGACGTGGGAAGACAAACTGCGCAAGACCGAATCCATACGATTAGAGAGGTAGGAATGAACACACGCTCGCGCACACACAGACCCCATAGGTATATAGATCATCATACACACAGCATTGCAAGAAAATATAAACCGTTTTGTGGAACTTCAGCTCGTGTGTGTGTGTGTGTGATCAGGGAGGCCCTGCTGGCGGAGATGGGAGTGTCCATAAGAGAAGACGGAGGGACTGTGGGTGTATTTTCTCCCAAAAAAGTCAGTTTCTGTTCTCGTACCTCTACACCTCAAACTGCATTTGAACACGGTGTTATTTACTACAGATACAGCCTTGAGGGTGCCAATACTTTTATCTTCATCAGGAAATCTGGATTCTGCCATTATGTCTAGTGGACACACCCCCACCCTGTATATACCCTGCCCTTTTTTGCTAGTAATCCATAGTTTATCGCTAATTCAGATTTTCCAGTGACTTTTTATATATATATATATATATATATATATATATATTTCCATAAAAATTGTGTGTGTGTGTTTCAGACTCCACATTTGGTGAACTTGAACGAAGATCCTTTGATGTCAGAATGCCTGCTGTATTACATTAAAGATGGAATAACCAGGTATGAAATCACCTGTTCTGACTCCAGCACCTTTACGCAAAGAGCGGCTGAAAAATTGAGTCTCAATTTAGTGAGTGAATATCAGGAGATTTATGACATTTTAAATAGAAAATATTCACAATATTCATAACACTGTGTATTTCTGGGGCGTGACGAGACGCCCGTCTTTAACTGCAGCTAGAATTACACCAAACTGCATCACTGATGATGATGATGAATCTAATCTAGAGAGCAAGAACAGTGTTCGTTAGCTGTATACTTGGTAAATGGCGCACTTATATAGCGCTTTTATCCAAAGCGCTTTACACTGTGTGTCATTCACCCTTTCACTCACACCCCAGTGGTAGCAGAGCTGCCATGCAAGGCGCTAACTTGCCATCAGGAGCAACTTGGGGTTCAGTGTCTTGCCCAAGGACACTTCGGCATGTGGAGTCATGTGGGCCGGGAATCGAACCGCCGACCCTACGATTAGTGGACAACCCGCTCTACCACCTGAGACACAGCCGCCCCACTTAACTATGTGTGTGTGTGTGTGTTGCAGGGTGGGACAGGAGGATGTAGATGTCCGTCTGAGTGGGCAGTTTATAAAGGAGCTGCACTGTGTGTTCTGTAGTGAAGTGGAAGATAATGGGGAAGGTAAAACTGACCACTATTCTGCTCTGTAATGTGTTCTGATCTGTACCGTACGGACAAAATAAAAACGTTTTTATTGATTTTATGTTGTAGAAATGTTTTACAGTCTTTTGTTTGTGCTCTCTGTGTAGTCGTCGTGACTCTGGAGCCGTTACCCGGAGCAGAAACGTACGTCAACGGCAAACAGATCACAGAAGGAGTCGTTCTCAGACAAGGTTCCAGGCTTTTCTTTCATTGTTTTTTGAATTCACTGTTTCCTCGTTTAGGAAAATTTACCCAAGTGAAAGATTAAAAAGCATTTTGTGTGTGCGTTAGGTAACCGCATCGTGATGGGGAAGAACCACGTGTTTCGTTTTAACCATCCTGAGCAGGCGAGGTTGGAAAGAGAGCGCAGTGCCACTCAGGACCAGCAGGGGGAGCAGGTGGACTGGAGCTACGCACAGAAAGAACTGCTGGAGAAACAAGGCATCGATATAAAACAGGAGATGGAAAGAAGGTGAGAGAGTGAGAGGGCGGAGGGGTGGAGAGAGAGAGACTGGGAATGAAGGAGTAGAATTAAATAGAATTAAGATGGTGAAAGTGCAAGGGAATTAAACAAGATGAAAGTGGAGGAAAAAAGAGAAGAGTGTAAAAAGTGTAACTGAACTGTGGAAGAAACAAAGTGCGTGTGCACACACACACACACACACACTCACTCTCTCTCTCTCACACACACACTCTCACTCTCACTCAAACCCAGTGTTTGTGTTCCTCAGGCTGCAGGATTTAGAGAATCAGTACCGTAAGGAAAAGGAGGAGGCTGACCAACTGCTGGAACAGCAGAGACTGGTGAGAGAGCGAGTGTGCGCGCGCGCACACACACACACACACACACACACACGCTTTTCTGTTCATGTCCCCAAGAGTGTGTGAGTCAGACTTGAAGTACAGACAGTGTGAATACGTCTCTGACCTTGACATTCTCTCTCTCTCTCTCTCTCTCATCTCTGTCACATTTGCTGTCTGGTTTTTTTTTGTTTTGTTTTTTTCTTTTTCTTTCTTCCTGTACTATTTATCCCTTCTTCTCTCTCTCTCTCTTTCTCTCATTCGGTGAGCTTTACATATACAGTTACAGTACAGTCAACGTGTGTGTGTGTGTGTGTGTGTAGTATGCAGATTCAGACAGTGGTGATGACTCGGATAAACGGTCCTGTGAGGAGAGCTGGAGGCTTATCTCGTCCCTCAGAGAGAAACTACCTGCCAACAAGGTCTCTCTCGGACACACACACACACACACACACACACACACAGGTCCATTCTGAAGTGAAAAACCACACCCACAGCAGTCATTTATTATAAATCCCAAATAACTGCAGCTTTCACTTCTCACACCTCCTGCTGGACCTTCAGCTAATAGTGGAAGTACGAGGCAGTCTGGGTCAAGCTATAATAATTAGTGGATTAGGATTGCTGACCAGACCATTTCTACATTTCTCATTTTATTATTCTTTCCCTCAGCAGTAATGTACAGATTTTCTTGCACGCTCAGGTGCAGTCCATAGTAAAGAAGTGCGGTTTGCCGAGCAGCGGGAAACGCCGCGAGCCTCTGCGCGTGTATCAGATCCCTCAGCGACGGCGTCTTCCTGCCAGCCTCGAAACCAAACAGCACCCGAGTGTGGAGGAGCTGCGTACTCAGGCTGTTAAAGAGATCTGCTACGAGGTCAGCATTGCTCTTCTATACACACACACACACACACACACAATAAACACAACACTATTACCCATACACCTCAGAAATCTTCACGCAACATTTTGCTTCGTCTTTTCAGTGAAAAAGAGAATTAAAAACACTTTCTGACTGAAAAAGTTCTTGTATTTGGGTCCAAGAAATCTGGTTTCTACAAGATCCTGGTTAATTAGGAGACTGCGTAATAATTTTAATAATATTTTGTGTCCTGTTGAATGGATGCACTTGTGAATTTTTTGTTTGTTTAATGTAAAGTTTAAAAAAAAAGCTTTAAAAAAAAGTTTTTAAAATACATAAAGTAAATATAGCCTTCAAGATTCTTTCATTTTTGTCTTAGGTTCTTTCTTTAGACATTTTTCTGCTTATTTCAGTGCCCATGAATATATATATATTTTTTTATTGCATCACTAATGTAATACACACATCGGTCTTAACTGTATCAAGCACCCAAAGGATTAAACACATAATAATAATAATAATAATCCATAATAAAGAATTGCACCTTAAACATTAAGACGTTTTTCTTTTTCACTTTAGCTTTTGATTTGCCATTTGTTTATTTTACACACTTTATTATATATTTCTTATTTCATTATCATCCTAATTTACACTGTAAAGCACTAAGCTGCATTTTAAATGCATGAAGTGTGTTATATAAAGAAATGATAAATGTATTATCCTCGTCGTTGTTAACATTAAAAAGGGAAAGTCCACTGACGGACAGGGAAGCAGACTTTGTGCAGAGCGACAGATGAATTCGAGTCAGTAATTGTACGTCTACAAAGTGAACTGAACCTGTCCCTCAGGTGGCCCTGGGAGATTTCCGCCACACCCGCCAGGAGATCGAGGCTCTGTCCATCGTCCGCATGAAGGAGCTGTGCAGGACGTACGGACAGAGAGACCCTCAGGAGCGAGAGAGCTGGAGGAGCGTGGCGAGGGACGTGTGGAACACGGTGGGCATCGGAGAGGACGAGACCGAGACGGAGGACAAACCGGCCGGAGGGAAGGACAAGGGACCGGAGAGAAGGAAGACTGACGTGGGAGACCTGAAAGCACACATCGATAAGCTGACTGACATCCTGCAGGAGGTGAAGCTGCAGAACAACATGAAGGATGAAGAGATCAAAGCACTCAGGGACAGAATGGTCAAGATGGAGAGCATATTTCCCGTAGAGCTGCAGGTACGTCCTACAAGACGTAGAAGAAGAAAAAACAACCTTTCTCTCGGTTTTATAGGTTAAACAATCGTTTATCAACAACTTCCTACCTTTTACTTCTCTTACATGTTTATAACTTCAGTTATAGTAATAAGGAGCTACATTTCAGTTAATTAAAACTCTAAAAATTGGGATTGTGTGATTTAATAATATCACACTACATAACTCAACATTAGTCTTTTTCGCCCTCTTTCTCTGCTAAAATTCTCGTATTTGTTAAAGCTGACTGAACTAACCAATCGAAATGCTTCAATTAGCATAACATTTCAGTCAGATTGTGCTCCATGCGTTGTGTGAGATTAGCGAAGAGTTGAGATTTAAGACTTGTTATAGTGCGTATGTACATTTTAGTTATCATAGCATAGAAACATGTCATGGCGATATTTTTCCTCTCAGGGAGACGAAGATTCCGTAACTGATACGGGTGGAGCTAGATCCGAAGAGGGGGCGGAGCACGGTGGATGGCACAGCGAGGACGACGGCGGGTATCGTCGAGGTCGTCACAGGTGGCAGTATCCCGATAAGTATCAAGATGTCAAGCGTCGCCGCGGCAACGGCACTCCTTCCAATCCCCAAGCGGGGCGCCCTCAGAGTAATCCCTTCGGAGGCGGCTCCGGACGCATCCCAAACACTTTCTCCACACCTCAGAGCGGCCGCGTCCCAAACGGTCCGTTTCTGCCCGGGACGGGTCGCTTCCTGCCGCCTTTAGAGAGGAAGTTACAGTTTCCTTTTAAGGGAAATCCTCAGCACCGGGGCTTCCACTGGGGACCTTCAGCCAATCAGAGAGAACTGGACACACAGGAAGGAAAGGATTCCATTTCCTCGTCCTCCTCCGTGCACACTTTCCAGTCCCCGCCTTCTCCGAATAAGGGCCAGTGGCAGCGGCGTAACCATGGAAACAGAGGACGCGGTAACCGGAACCGATCTCGCAACCGGGGGAGAAACCCATTCGACGGATTTGTTCAGAACCAACATGAGATTAACGAAGAGTGCCAAGACGGTGCGGAGTTGCACCCGATGGCGAAGTACACTTGGTACAACCCGGGCCCGGTTCCGGACGGAGTCCAACAGAACCAGCAGAGCAAGCAAGGCTTCCAGAAACACCAGAACCAGTACTACTACGTGCCCCCCCGGCTTCAATCCTCACCGCCCGAGAAGATCCAGAACTGGTCTGGAGAGAGTTCTGCTTCCATGAATGCTGCCCCGCCCACTCGGCATGACATCACCAGCCCTATGGAGACCTGATTGGTTGATCGATTAGTGAGACAGGAAGTGACGTAGAGGAATCGGTAATGTTGAAACAGAGGTTAAAGAAAGTGTTCCATCGGCCTGGATGTGTAATGTGATTGTTTTTTTTGGTTTGTTATCGTTTTTGCAGTGGAGATTTAAAAAAAAAAAAAAAAACAAATGCTGGAAGTGATTATTGATTACTCTATTTTATTACTAATTCATTATAATATTTACTCTGGGGGAAAACACTACACACTGTTCATCGTACATAAGCTTGAACGGTTTGCATATCAATGCAATGGTATAATTTTTACAGGCAAAAAGGTTGTTTTGTTTTTTTTTTGCCCCCCCAAAAAAAAAAAAAACTTGAAAATCACGCTTCAGGGCCTTACAATGCCTACAAGCCTTTAAACTTTTTATACGTGGGAGAGAACGACATGGGGGACAAGTGTGCCTTGTGTCACGCAGTGTGGTCGTTTTTACAAGGAGTTGGGATTCTTACAGATTTTGTATATTTGGGAAAAATATCATAAAAAAAAAAAAAAGAAAATCATGTCTACCTTGTGTGACAGTTTTGTGCCAAAAAATTAAGCTTAATTCTTTATTACTCAACTGCACCCCCCCCATTTTAGGAAGAAGGCAGCCATCACATGTCCTAAGCCACACCCATTTAACAAGGATCTGTCTCAAATGAATGTATTTAAGCTACACACAAGCTTTTTAATTTACTTTTTTGCTCACCATGCACAGTTTAGCGCCGCCCCTTCCCACTATATGTATAACACTATTTCCCTTTCAGTTCTATTAAACCATTTATTACTATCACACTAAACATGACACGGGTCGAGATGTAGCCTACCTGATTATGTAAAACTACACCTCCTTTATGTTCAGTGGGTGTGGCTTAGAGTCACAGTTTAATTCCAATTAATGTGTATACTCCTTCAACCTTCCCACTTAATTGTTTTTGCCACAATTCACTCTGTATTGTGCCTGCTGAGGAAAAACAAACTTACCAAAGAGGCTTTGAGGTCAAAAGTCGTCTGTTGCGGGTTCTGTGGTGGACCCCACGCCCGAATCTCTAGCTCTTTAACTTAATATTCTATAACTCCTGTTTTTCTTCTTTTTTTCACCCCATGCAGTTCTTTTAGCTTGAATGTTCTTTCCTTTTTCTGTTTGATTATTCATAACAAACCCTTTATTATCTTTAACTATTTTAGAGGTTTTTTTTTAAACCTGTGGCAAGATGATCTCGTGATGATGATATGCAACGTAAAAGTTTGACAATTAAAGGACTCTTATGTTACCCGACACACTGCTCGCGTCTTCTCTTTATCTTTGAACTTGGAGCTTTTCTCGCTCAGTGAAGATTCACAACAACCACAGTGTCCTCCAGATCCTGTCTTTTATTTCAATAACAACAAGTGTTGCAGTGTTCAGTCCGGTACGTTAGTGTGAGGATGTTGTATACAAATACTGAAAAATAAAGAGGTACGCGTGTTATAACTGTTATTAATATAAACCACAACGATTTTAGGCGGCGGAAAATTTGGGCAGCTCATTCCCCAGAATGACCCTGCGCTCAAGCCCAGCCTCTGTAATGGCCGCCAGTCTGACCACGCCCCCGGAGGACCCATCCCTTTCCATAGCAAGAGCCAAAGCTGAAGAGAAAGGAGAGAAGAGAGCAACACATGAGCATTTATAAGAAGAAATCACCTTCACTAATTAGACAGTGTTATCAAAATAACATTAAAGCAAGTCTTTGGCTGTACTACATTTAAGCTTGTTCTTAAAGAATATGATCTGGCGTAAGGGGTGTGTGTGTGGGTTTGAAATTTCCCATGGGATCGGCTGACTCACCCTCAGCAGTGAAGCGTAAACACTCCTCTTTGGTCATCCCGCTCCTGTAGTTGGAGTCGACGAAGCCGTAGATGTATGAGCTGCCGGATCCGCCTACGGAGACGGGCTGCCTCACCAACATCCCCCCCATGGGCACGGTGTAGACCTGAGATGGAAACAGGTGGAGAGAAGAGACCGGGATGTCAGTGTGAGCTTTAAGCACGTTATACACGTACTATAACAAGACCTTTAAAGCTACCAGAAAAACCTAAAATCTGTATATGTAGAGTGCCAGCCCTGTGAACGAACCGTTACTATAGAAACGATAGCGTGTTAGAACGAACGCATTAATATAAACCTGCACTATTCCGAGTTGCTGTTCTAGAAAATGAAACACCTTCTGACCAATCAGAATTCAACAGTGGGGTGGCGTGGTGTTGCTTCACCTGTCCTCCTTTCCGTTTGTCCCAACCTGCTACTATGATCCCGGCCATCAACTCCTCTCTGTACCTATAGCACATGTGCTTGAACAGATTAGCAGCCGTCTGCACCAGTGGGGGCTCGTCCAGCTCGATACTGAAACACACATACGTCTAATGTGATATCTGCCTGGAGCCGTGGACAAGATGGCCACCACACCATCTAGAAAACTAAGCATTCTAAACAGTCAGTCATTTGTGATGAGACTACAGATGCATCAGGGGAAGAACTGTGGTCTTACCTGTGAAAGTTAAGCTGGTAGGTGACTGCATCAGCGATGGCCTGGGTGTCGGCTGCAGATCCCGAGCGGCAGCAGAAGATGCGGTCGTGAATCGGGGTGAGTTTATCGGTCACCCTGTTCGCAATGTAGGCTCTGTAACCAAGAAAAACAAAACAGTCCAAGATTAGATCACTTTTAATACACAAACCTGCTTTCGAACAAATCGTTTTCTTTAAGACACACGAGACGTTTTCGTACCCAGTGGTCGTACGAGAGTCAGCTCCGATCACCACACCGCCATCAAACTCCACCGCCATGATGGTGGTCTGAAAGGACAAAATGTAATACTGATTAATACTCGGATGTTGTCTTTTTAAAACGTTGACTCGGCTCACCAATTAGAGTCGACTCTTTCAGTACACAAATGACTCACCGCAAAGTGTGTCATACTTTGTCCAGTGAAAACTGTTTTTCCTTCTGTTTTGTTAACTGATGTACAAGTCGCACGCTTCAGGGCCATACTTAGTCATAAGCATGGCCATAATAAAGTTTTATTGAACCCAATTAACGGGTGCACACGAAACGTCAGATAAAGCAGTTAGTGAATGAATGAGTGAATTAATGAATCAATTCACACTAAAGAACAGCTCAGATGTGGAGACGTTTCCATGGAAGTAGTTTGATTAAAGTAAACTGCATGACTAATTGCAATGTCTACATATATTTAAAAACATAAGAACAAAAAATGACTCGTCTATGCGAGTCGACTCTCAACGTTCAGCTAAAAGAACCGCTTCAAAGAGTCGACTCGTCACATCGATACAAACGACTCAACACTTTTCCAACAGGGTTTTTAGCTTACTGGTATTACTAAACCATGACCTGTGTGTACTAGCATGATGAGGAGAATATAAAACACTGTAAGAATGTCTGCTAAATGTTGTAAATCTACGTTATATAATAATTTAATTGAATTAACGCGACACCAAAAAAAATCAGCGTTGCTAACGAACATAGCTGGTGACTAAATACTAGGAAAGGTGTAGGACTTATACTCTACTAGCTTATGTAATTGTGTTCACAAGCCTCAAAATGCATAAATTAAACTTATTAAAGCGACCAAGAGAAAGAAATATGATATGATATGATAACACAATATTTTATACCGTGTTAAATAATTTATAAGGAGCTCGCGAGCTAAACCGTTGTCCTGTTGCTAGCTAGCTGGTTAGCCGAAATCTGCCATCTCATACCAACAACCGGTGAATAAAACTACCGCCAACAACAATTATTGTATTTTTTCATGTACATAAATAAAAC
The DNA here is from genome assembly GCA_024331685.1 of Stegophilus panzeri. NCBI lineage: Eukaryota > Metazoa > Chordata > Actinopteri > Siluriformes > Trichomycteridae > Stegophilus > Stegophilus panzeri. The sequence goes on from JANDJT010000044.1 coordinate 60,195, forward strand.
ACTATTTCTGTTATCTCACCCCTGTGCTGACTTCTTGGTTTTGCCAATTTGGCATCAAATCATTTTGACCAGAAAAAAGAAGCTCCCCGCGCCGGTTCGCTGCCGTACAGGCCGCCATCTTAGCTTGAGAGCTGAATACCAACGGCTGCATTCCAAATAACGTCCTAGTCCCTATATAAGCGCACTACAAACATGGTTGATGTACACTTTGTAGTAAACTTTGCTTCTAATATTGCGTGATTTGGGTTACGGGTACAACCATAATCTCGTGTGTGTGTATATATATATGAGACTCCAGCTCACGAAACGCTTTACCACCGTCTACTGTTTCGGAGAAGAAACTTGTTTTTGTTTACCTAAAATAAATGTAAATAAATGTCATTTTAATAGATTCCACTACACATGAGATTACATACATACCTCAAGGTTTTTATCTCATTCGAAAACAAGATAAATGTGTCATAATTTTGAGATAATGAAACTGTTCTCCCAAGATACAGTGGAGTGTGAAATTTTAGGTTTATTAAGATTTATTATCTAGGAATCTTGTGATTTGGCAATAATGATATAAATACTATCATAAATAAAAATCACAAGAAAACGAATAACTGTGTGGTACAAAATAATGTTGCTGGTTTTTTTGTTTGTTTTGTTTTTTTTACAATCCGGGACCTTGTCTTCTTTCTGTGGTGATCATGAGGTGTTGTTTTTATTCCACTTCTACTCTATAAATACAATACATGAATCCAAGACCATTCAGAGTTTCTGTACAATTGAGGAAGCTTTTTGATAGGATTTAAAAGAGCACTTTGTTGGGAAAGTGATTTTGTCAGAAATAAACTGGTCCTGCAGGATGAAGCTGCATCGATCGCTTTAAACACAGCGCTGCTGAAATTCACCTGAGACTCACGGAGAAAACAGAGAAGTGTGTACTTTTTATTCATAAACAGACTTCAACTATGAAAGAAAAAATCAGGAAAAAAAGTCCAGGACATCGCATTGCAGGATTTTTAAGAATTTATTTGTAAATTATGGTGGAAAACAAGTATTTGGTCACCCGTAAACAAACAAGATTTCTGATTCTCATGGACCTGTAACTTTTTCTTTAGGTAATGACACACACCAGTTTGATCTCATTACATGTATAAAAGACACCTGTCCACAGCTTTAAACAGTCAGACTTCAAACTTAACCATGGCCAAAAAACCAAAGCTCTGTTGAAGGACACCAGGAAGAAAACTTGCACCAGGATGGGAAATGTGAATCTATAACAGGCAAGCAAGTTTGTGTAAATAATTCAATTGTGGAAACAACTGTAAGAAAATGGAAGACATTCGGGACCATTGATAATCTTTCTCAATCTGGGGCCCCATGCAAGATCTCATCAACATGATCATGAGAATGGTGAGCAAAAATCAAAAATTGATGAATGACCCACAGAAAGCTGGGATCAAATTAACAGAGAGGGACTCAAATCCTGCAGTGACTAGCGTGTCCCCTTGTTTAAGCCAGTACATGTCCAGGCCCATCTGAAGTTTGCCAGGAAGCAAATGGATGATTCAGAATAGCATTGGATTGGCAAAAGAAACCAAAACAGTTTGGAGGAGAAAGACTACTGAGTTGCATCCCATGAACACCATACCTACGGTGAAACACGGAAGGTGTGAACATGCTTTGGGGGTGTTTTTCTGCAAAAGGGACAGGACAACTGATCCACGTGAAGGAAAGAATAAACTGGGGCATGTATTGTAAGATTTTAAGCCCAAACCTACTTCCATCAGTAAGAACATTGAAGATGGAACATGACTGGGTCTTCCAACATGGCAATGATCACAAACACACCACTTGGACAAGAGTCACTCCGTAAAAAGCATTTTAAGGTCCTGGAGTGGCCTAGCAATAGAAAATTTGTGAAAGGAGTTAAAATAATGTGTTGCCCAGCAACAGTCACAACACATCACTGCTGTAGAGGAGATCTGCATTGAGGAATGAGCCAAAATAGCAGCTACAGTGTGTGCAAACCTGGTGAAGACTTACAGGAAATGTTTGATCTCTGTCATTGCCAACAAAGTTTATGTTACTAAGTATTGAGTTAATTTTGTTATTGAACAAATACTTATTCTCCACCATGATTTACAAATAAAGTCTTTAGAAAATCTACAAAAGGAATTTTTGGTGTTTTTATTTTTGCTCATTTTGTCTTTTATAATTGACGTGTACACAGTGGGTAGAGCTCTGGTCTAGCAACCAGAAGGTTGGGGGTTTAAATCCAGGTTCTACTACACAACCATTGTTGGGTCCTTGAGCAAGACTCTTAACCCTGCTTTAGGGGTGCTGAGTGATGGCTGATGCTGCGCTCTGACCTCAACATCCATAGGAGTTGGGATGTGTGAAGAAAATTTTTTGTTGTAGTGTACATCTGTATATGTGTATTGACAAATAAAAACTTTTTGAGTACTTTTTCAACCTTTGGTAAAAAGGCTGGAAACTAATAATCCTACTCTTGCTTTGACCAAAAAAACATGGATGGTAGCCAAAGCAAAGATTTCACATGGAAACTTCACTCCCTTATGAGACTTTGTTAGATGCAGCTGTGCACTGGTGGTTCGAATAAGACGATCACATGATTTGTTAGTGATCTGATCTGAGACCAGTCTGTTTATCCCAGCTTATTATCCATGCCTTGGCACAGATAAATGACAAAAGGTTGAATAGCAATAAATCTTACAAATACTAAACACAAATGCTAATGACCTTTTTTATCTTGTAATGTTTTTCCTCAGGCCTTTCATATCATGCCAGTGTTTTCACCAGTGAAGTCATGTGAAAAAGAGTAATCAGACTTCAGAATTTAGAAATCAGGTTCAATAACCTTTAAAGCACTGTACAGCAAAATTAAGTGTTAAAATATTTCTTTTTGTCTTTAAGCTTATACAGGGTGTCACACCGACATTAATATGTGCACTGGAAATTCACAAGCCTTGTTACTTTGCTCCATATTTAACCTAGTTCTACTGGGAGCAAACCTTCACATGACACCAATTAAGGAGACTAAACCACAGAGAACAGTGGATGTACCAGAGGACTTATTAAACCATGTCAAGCACTTTGTACTCTAGAGAAAGAACATTACAAAATTTTGCATACATAGGACTACACAAAAACACACACACACACACAAACACACACACACACACACCAAAAACCACACACATGCATACACTCAAACACAGACACACCTACACAAACACACAGACACACACCAAAACACACACATT
>JANDJT010000046.1:4212-15857 GCA_024331685.1 Stegophilus panzeri
GACTCTACAGCGACGTGACTCTACAGCGATGTGACTCTACAGCGATGTGACTCTACAGCGACGTGACTCTACAGTGATGTGACTCTACAGCGACGTGACTCTACAGCGATGTGACTCTACAACGACGTGACTCTACAGTGATGTGACTCTACAGTGATGTGACTCTACAGCAGTGTGACTCTACAGCAATGTGACCCTACAGCGATGTGACTCTACAGTGATGTGACTCTACAGCGACGTGACTCTACAGTGATGTAACTCTACAGTGATGTGACAGTGTGACTCCACAGCAATGTGACCCTATAGTAGTGTGACACTACAGCGCCGTGACTCTACAGCCCCGTAATTCTACAGCGATGTGACCCTACAGCGATGTGACTCTACAGCGATGTGACTCTACAGTGATGTGACTCTACAGTGATGTGACTCTACAGCGACGTGACTCTACAGCGATGTGACTCTACAGCGACGTGACTCTACAGTGATGTAACTCTACAGTGATGTGACAGTGTGACTCCACAGCAATGTGACCCTATAGTAGTGTGACACTACAGCGCCGTGACTCTACAGCCCCGTAATTCTACAGCGATGTGACCCTACAGCGATGTGACTCTACAGCGATGTGACTCTACAGTGATGTGACTCTACAGTGATGTGACTCTACAGCGACGTGACTCTACAGCGATGTGACTCTACAGCGATGTGACTCTACAACGACGTGACTCTACAGTGATGTGACTCTACAGCGATGTGACTCTACAGCGATGTGAATCTACAGCGACGTGACTCTACAGCGACGTGACTCTACAGCGATGTGACTCTACAGCGATGTGACACTACAGCGCCGTGACTCTACAGCGACGTGACTCTACAGCGACGTGACTCTACAGCGCCGTGACTCTACAGCGACGTGACTCTACAGCGCCGTGGCTCTACAACGATGTGACTCTACAGTGATGTGACTCTACAGCAATGTGACTCTACAGCGACGTGACTCTACAGTGATGTGACTCTACAGCGACCTGACTCTACAGCGATGTGACAGTGTGACTCCACAGCAATGTGACCCTATAGTAGTGTGACTCTTCAGCGCTGTGACTCTACAGCCCCGTAACTCTACAGCGATGTGACTCTACAGCAATGTGACAGTGTGACTCCACAGCAATGTGTCCCTATAGTAGTGTGACTCTACAGCGATGTGACTCTACAGCGACGTGACTTTATATCGACGTGACTCTACAGCGACGTGACTCTACAACGATATGACTTTACAGCGATGTGACTCTACAGCGACGTGACTTTACAGCGACGTGACTCTACAACGATATGACTTTACAGCGATGTGACTCTACAGCGACGTGACTTTACAGCGACGTGACTCTACAGCGACGTGACTCTACAGCGACGTGACTTTACTGCGATGTGACTCTACAGCGACGTGACTTTACAGCGACGTGACTCTACAGCGCCATAACTCTACAGCAACGTGACAGTGTGACTCTACAGCGATGTGACTCTACAGTGATGTGACTCTACAGCGACGTGACTCTACAGCGCCGTGGCTCTACAAGGACGTGACTCTACAGTGATGTGACTCTACAGCGATGTGACTCTACAGCGCCATGACTCTACAGCCCCGTAACTCTACAGCGATGTGACTCTACAGCGATGTGACTCTACAGCAACGTGACTTTACAGCGATGTGACTCTACAGCAACGTGACTTTACAGTGACATGACTCTACAGCGATACGACGCGACTTTACAGCGATGTGACTCTACAGTGATGTGACTTTACAGCAACGTGACTCTACAGCGCCGTGACTCTACAGCGCCGTGGCTCTACAACGATGTGACTCTACAGCGACGTGACTCTACAACGACGTGACTCTACAGCGATGTGACTTTACAGCAACGTGATTCTACAGCGACGTGACTCTACAGCGGCGTGACTCTACAGCGACGTGACTCTACAGCGGCGTGACTTTACAGCGACGTGACTCTACAGCGGCGTGACTCTACAGCGATATGACTCTACAGCGGCGTGACTCTACAGCGATGTGACTCTACAGCGGCGTGACTCTACAGCGACGTGACTCTACAGCGACGTGACTCTACAGCTATGTAATGATACAACTGAGACCTGACTCTACTGCAATGTAATGATAGAACAACGTGACTCTACAGCGATATGACTCTACAGGGACGTGACTCTACAGTGACGTGACTCTACAGTGACGTGACTCTACAGCGGCGTGACTCTACAGTGATGTGACTCTACAGCGACGTGACTCTACAGTGATGTGACTCTACAGTGACGTGACTCTACAGCGACGTGACTCTACAGCGGCGTGACTTTACAGCGATGTGACTCTACAGTGACGTGACTCTACAGCGATGTGACTCTACAGCGATGTGACTCTACAGCGATGTGACTCTACAGCGACGTGACTCTACAGCGATGTGACTCTACAGCGATGTGACTCTACAGCGACGTGACTCTACAGTGACGTGACTCTACAGTGACGTGACTCTACAGCGACATGACTCTACAGTGACGTGACTCTACAGTGATGTGACTCTACAGCGACGTGACTCTACAGCGGCGTGACTTTACAGCGATGTGACTCTACAGCGACGTGACTCTACAGCGATGTGACTCTACAGCGACGTGACTCTACAGCGATGTGACTCTACAGCGACGTGACTCTACAGCGACGTGACTCTACAGCGACGTGACTCTACAGCGACGTAATGATACAAACAACGTGACACAACGGCATGTGAAAAATGTGAGTACATGTGAAAAAATATCACATTTGAAAATAAAAACACACGCACAATAGGTCCATATAACGTGACAGAATTTGTAATATGAAAATATTTGACATATGGCAAACACAACCGATTTTGTTGATCATTTCTCATTCACAAATGTATTTAAAAATGTGCACAGTTCAGTTTGGATGGTGTTTGTATGGTAGGGTTACGGGCGAAGTTAGCATTTTGAAGGACAAGGTTAGCATTTTTTCCTTTTCTTACGACTCCGTTGTTTGAAACTGAACAATTCGTACTTTTTCTTTTTTTTTTCTAAAAACTTGAATAAAAACCATTCACTCGTTGTGTAACTACTACTCCACTCTCCACTTCCGGCACAAGCTGGGAGTAAACCCTAGACAGGACAGCAGTCCATCACACAACATCACACACTCCTTATGGACATGTACAGTAGCCAGCAGCGTGTTTGGGGGAGGAAACTGGAAAACCCTGAGGAGAACCCATATAATACATGCCAGTCAACAGTACATCAGTAATTACAAGAACTAGTTGTTAATCAGTGTTTAGTTTCCACTGAAGCAGTGTTTTTGGTGAATTCCTTTTCCCGGTGCGAGTCTCACACACAGCTCCAGGTGTGATTGTGTTGGTGGTTGGAGGCGACTGACTTAATTCTCTAAATGTCCCATGGGGCTTCCACTCCGAGCCGCTCTTAATCATGTTTGCACTGTGTTTCAGTTGTTCGTTATCATTCTGAAATCAAGGTCATTTCCCCGAAGGTACAGCATGATGAAGCAGAATCTGTTTATATTCCACAGTATTTATCATTCGTTTATCATTTTTTGAGTGAAATGCCTCACTGAGATTCACAGGAACCTGCAGATACGAAGCTTTAGAAAGCTTCTATACTGCTATGTTTGTGAAGATAAACATCTTTCGAACTTTAATGGCACTTTTATACCTAGCTGGTCTGGTGCGGACTTACAAAATATTTTCTTTAGTTCAGTCCGTTTTGATTGTAGTTTTGATTGTAGTTAAATGTGCACCAAACAAATGCAAGCCATGGTGAATTTGAAAGTATCACAATGGTCCTAAACGCTTCGATTCATTTTCAGTATTTTTTATTATTTTTTTTTTTGGCTTCGTTTTGAATAAACAGCGGAGGACAATAGAGTTACAGGACAAGGAGTTACAGATTCATAACCGCACACGCCGACTGTTTACCGTATTAGTCCGCGTTACGTCTTCGTGTTAATACTGACAAATATGGCTAGTAAATTTTCTCCTAGAAAAAAAGAAAATGTATTTATTTCTAGAAAGTGTAGCTGTATTATTTACCCTTAAATTGCTGATATACCTATACAGAAATATCTTTCATTCAAAAGAGCAGTAGAAATGGGGCTACTACTGGCAATCACCTGATTCTGGATTGTGATTGGTCAGGAGGTGTTGATTCATTTTCTAGAAGAGCAGCTCTGACAGTAATGCAGCTGCGAATCACAGGATCATATTAATGCACTCATTCTAATACGTTATAGTTTCTATAGCAACCCGATCATTCACAGGGACGTGTACAATGGACGCCACACCTTATTAACTGAATGCCAATTTGCGTGCTTGATACTTGTTATGGTTGAACCTGAACCGAATGGAAAAGATCAAATGACATTTAATAAGAAAAGCATTTTGGTGCATAAACAGCCCCAGACGTTTTGTTGTGTCATGCTTTAAAGTCTGTAATGTGTTGAAAGCTCTGCTGCTTTGTATTTATGCAGAAAATCCTTTCCGAGTTGAATCACACCCTACTTGACCGTTTCATCAACACTGCCTCTCAGCGTGTACTTTGGTGCCAGATGCTGAGCAAGCGTTTAATCATATTTCTTCCCGTCCTCTAGATACGGAGAGATTTTTGAACCTTCACTGTGTTTATTCTCTTCTTTAGAATTTTTTTTCATATCAGGCATCAGATGTGGAAAGTGCACTTTATTAAACTGTTGCTTGGTGACACAAACCTTCTTGTTGATAAAAAAAAAAAAATCTACTACAGTCTGTGTGTGTGTGTGTGAAGGTGTGTGAAGGTGTGTGTTTGCCATTTTCAAACCACTCCTCAAGATACCACAGAATACACCAGTGTATATGTTAATTTCCTTTTGCTAATTAAGCTTAAGCTGGTGGAGAGCTAACCCGAGCTCTTCAAGCCTTCTGACATCAACATCCTTTTGGAAAGTGTAATTGCTTAGTCATATACTTATTATTTTATATATATATATAGATAGATAGATAGATAGATAGATAGAGAGATAGATTTAGTAATTATATAGTAATATATATATAGGTTTGCTAGCATTTCACAAACTCGTTTGGATTTTTTAACCATTGTGCTAGGATTGTATTCATAATATGTTTAGATTACGAGATTAATATCTATCAATATATAAAATATATAATAACTGGAAAATATTAGGATGAACACTAAGGACAAATTGACTCTGAAGATGTTAACGGATATTTTTGCACAAATAATATATATATATATATATATAAACTTAGAATAAAATGATATTTTAGAGTAAGAAATAAAGAACCATTTGAAAGCTGAATTAATGTTTCAGAAAAGAATAAATAAAAATCTATGCATGAAGACATAGACAGAGAGAGAGAGAGAGCGAGACAGACAGACAGAGAGAGAGACAGAGAGAGAGAGAGAGAGAGAGAGAGCGAGACAGACAGACAGAGAGAGAGACAGAGAGAGAGAGAGAGAGAGAGAGAGCGAGACAGACAGACAGAGAGAGAGACAGAGAGAGAGAGAGAGATCTGTATAGGATGATATCACTGTAATTCTGTAAATGCACTGGGAGGGGGAGGAGTGGTGAAGGATGACATCAGAATATTAATGAGATGCGACTGGACTCATCTGCCCTTTCTGAACACTAAACCACACCCACTCACTCACACCACACCCCTTTTCTGGAGATGGACATCAGGCAGCTCTCTATCTTCATTTTTATTTCAACCCTGACACACACACACACACACACACACACATATGCCAACTGCCCTCGAAATACCCCCGGAGTGAGAGATTTTCTCTCTATCTCTCTCTCTCTCTCTCACACACACATACACACACACAAACACACACACACACACACACACACACACACACACACACACACACACACACCAGTGGTCTGTTTGGTCTGCTTTTGAGGGCTGTGTAGGAAATTAAAGTCCAGCTGGTCATGCATGACAAGCATGCAATATTTTGCTGAAGTCATTCTCTGCATTTCAGGGTGGATTTGGTCAGAATATTTCACTGCTATTATTAATTTGATACTTGGCTTCCGAAACCATATAATTCTTCATATTGTATAGATGGAAAACGTCCGGCTGTGAATATTTAATCTCATAATTTGAGTTGCACAGAGGGGGCATGGTCTCTGTCGGCGGGGAAATTGGTGACCTTCAAAAAACTTGGCGAATTGTTTGAAGTAATTTTGAATAGATGATATGTCGAAGGCTATGCTTTGTTTATGTCCTAAAATTATAAGAATTAACTATCAGATAATAAATGTCAAACTAATGTTGTGACTTTTGTTATGACAAATTTCCTCATCCTCCTGAATTTTCCCACATGACATAAAGGAAAAATGAGCATGTTAACATGAGTTAACCTGAGCGTTAACATGTTGGGATCTTACGTCATGCAGAGCTAGCCACCTTGATGAGATGCTATATTAGCTGTTACGGATTAGCACTGTTGTCTCACACCTCCGGGGTTGGGGGTTCGAATCCTGCCTCCCACCCTGTGTGTGCAGAGTTTGCATGTTCTCCCCGTGTTTTGGGGGTTTCCTCCGGGTACTCCGGTTTCCTCCCCCAGTCCAAAGACATGCGCTGTAGGCTGATTGGCATTTCCAAATTGTCCATAATGTGTGAGTGTGTGTGTGATTGTGCCTTGTGATGGTCTGGCACCCCTTCCAGGGTGTCCCTCACCTTGTGCCCTGAGCTCCCTGGGATTGGCTCCAGGCTCCCCGCGACCCTGTGTAGGATAAGAGGTACAGAAAATGGATGGATGGATAGAAGTAATTTAGGTTGAAAAGGTTTGTATTTTTAACAAGACACCAGTTGATTTTAAACACAACATTTATGCTACTCTACTCATTCTGGCTAGAACATAAAAGGAGGCAAAAAGGTAATAAAGTGTGTATCCATTTTATACATGCATTTATGAAAAAAGGAATGCACTTCTAGTAGTGAAAATATTCTAATAATAATAATAATAATAATAATAATAATAATAATCCATCCATCCTCTATACCGCTTTATCATTTTCAGGGTCACTGGGAAACCTGGAGTCTATCCCAGGGAGCACTGGGCACAAGGCGGGGTACACCCTGGACAGGGTGCCAATCCATCACAGGGCACACAATCACACACACATTCACACACACATTCATACACTACGGACGCTTTGGATACGCCAATCAGCCTACCATGCATGCCTTTGGACTGGGGGAGGAAACCAGAGTACCCGGAGGAAATTATTATTATTATTATTATTATTATTATTATTATTATTATTATTATTATACTAATAATACAATCTTAGAATTCATGTTAGGTTAGGTCATGTGACATTCTTGGCTATAGCTTAGCTTAAAACATTTATGATTTTGTATTTATGACTTTAAAATGTTCTTAGAATGCTGTCGGGTTACTTGTCCGCGTTAATACATGGTCTGAAACACAGAGTTTATTGGGCTAACCGGCTGTTTTACATGATCCAACAGCGTTACTTCTCTCCTCGCGCGCCTATGGGCGCGCGCGTGCACACAATCCTCGCTCGGCTCGTAGCGCGTCCGAGATGTTTGTGGTACGTGGTAGTGAACTTCCATTTCACCGAGACGCGATTAGATCAAACCCCCGGCGGAATCTTTATATAGGAAACACACACACACACACACACACACACACACACCGGCTCAGACGCGCGAGCGTTTTCTCATTTACTCCGCTTCAGGAAAGCGGGCGCGTGTTCATAATCAGCCAGGTTTTTATTTAAGCTCGAGCGTTATGGGTGGGTCGTAAAGGAGTCTATTTGCATAGTAAGTGCATATTTAATGAGGCGACCGAACTCCGGGACAGGAGGGGATTTTGGCGGAAAAAGCCGAGCGCTACCGAATGTTCAATTAACTCGCGACATGGTTTATATCAGTGTGTGGCGTGCGGTAATTCATTAGCCGCGCGCGCGCACGCACAAGCACACGCACAAGCACACGTATGCACACACACACACACACACACACACAGAGAAAGAGAGAGAGAGGTGTCCCTTGTGCTCCCCTGACCGCGCGCGCACACATATACACACACAGTCTTCACCAACACGCGCGTGCTACTCATTTCTGCGTCCGTCCGTTAACTGACCAGTCATCAACTCGTAACTCCCGCCGTAATTTCTCCTCAAGACTTTCCTTCTCTCTTTCCTTCTTTCTTTCTTTCCCACAATTCATTGAGGCTGTACCTGTATAATCAGCGAGCGCGAGACTTCTGAGGTGAGTAACGGAAACATCTGCAAAACGACTTTACATTTTCGGACCGATCACGGTGATGGGTTTCCTCAGTGTGCTCCCCTCCGAGATCCCGGTGTTCAGTTCAGACTCCGGGACAGGTAGTGTTTATAAGTGTTTATTACAGCACGCGAGAGCTTCTTTTTTGGCGCGCTTTAAAGTCGCGCGTGCTGGTTATGATGATGTAAGTCGTTGGAATATCTAACAGAAATACTGAATGATGTTTATTATTTTTTATGACATTTTTTTTTTTTTTTTTTTCCGACAGAGATTTTGTCCAAATGTATTATATATTGTCTATCAGCTCGTGCACAGAACATATTGTTTAAACTGTAATGAAACCAGAATGGTTGGATCTCTGAGGAGGTTACTGGAGCGCGCGAGAGCCTGTGTTTGGGGCGCTTTAAAAGTCCTGATAAGGCGTCAGGCTATCTGACAGAAATGTTGAAGAACGCTGAGACAAAAATGACATTTTCCCCCTACAGATCTTCTCAGATTTCACCGTCTTAGTGTGTAAAATGTGATCATTTAACCAGCCGTCATGATGTTTGAATGTCCTGAGGCGTTTATTAGAGCGCGAGAGCATTTTTGTGTAAAGTTGTAATTTAAGCAGCTGTCATTTGAGATATTTGATTTGCTTGTGTCCTTTATTAGAGGATCCTTTTGGATCTGCCCTCGGGCTGGTCAGATTCCCTGCTAGCTGTCAAAAACATTGTGGAAAGATGTTTTTAGAAAAAGAAAAATCACATTTCCCCTTCATCTATAATTTTGTCAGTTTTCATTTATTATTGTCTTCACTCTAAGCCTTCATCAAAATTGACTTTTTTTTTTTTTTTTTTTTTTTTTTAAAGTCATGCTAACCAGTGAAGATTTTACTTTGTTTTTAACTGAAGTCTTTTGGGTTTCTGACTCTACTTAACTCCTCTTAAAGTGTTAAAGTTTGAGTCCTACAATATACCGCGATATTCAACACATAATATTGTTATCGTAAACAGTTTAAATTGTGGTTAGTGGAGGTGACGTCATGTTGTATATTTTTCTTATTTAATGAAATGATTATTTACTGGTAATACATTTCCGTTAAGATATCCACATTTATTTGGCGTGATTGGTGTCATGGAATAACATTCACACAATGATATAGATAACGAGGAAGTTTCATAACACTTGTGTTGCTATACTGCGATAATGTCCTAAACTGTGATAAAAGTCTGGGCAGTTATTGTAATTTGAATATTTAATATTAGCACACGCCCAGTTTACATTACGCATCCACAAGACGATATGTGTGTGTGTGTGTGTGTTTTCTTCATTATGACTGTGTTTGTGTGTGTGTGTGTGTGTGTGTGTGTGTGTGTTAATGGTGTTTAAGAATCAAACCCTGATGGATCTGGCGAAGACGCAACCCATCACGAAAAGGTTACTTACGACATTTGACGGTGTATACTCAGACTGGACCTGAAAGAAACAAAGGTTCCAGTTTTAGGGATTCAGGGTTGGGTTAGAGTATGTATTGGTTTAGTTTAGTGTGTGTGTGTGTGTGTGTGTGTGTGTGTGTGTGTGTGTACATTTGGAAGAGATTCTGAGAGGACTGAAAAGCTTATAAATGTGGCTAAGTGGCTTTTTATATTCTGTGTGTGTGTGTATGTGTGTGTGTGTGTGTGTGTGTGTATACACCCTCCTGTCATGCTTTAGTAAATGGTCATTCATCAGATGAAGAGATCTAATCCATTAGCCTCTCACTCTCTGTGTACAACTTTACATCTATTCCCTCAGAGAAAAGCACTGTGTGTGTCTATATTTAATTACAAATTACCAGATTACAAATTGCTTAAATAAACTAACATCTAATAGTTAAAGATCAACACTGAACAAGCTCTTTCTGCGTAGCTATTACATACATTTGTAGACAAATATTCACTGATGGAAGATCAGTGGCAACTGAAGGTGGAGGCTGTTGTAAATTGTGCCTATAGTTGCGGCTGTAGATGAGGTTGTAGATGACACTGTAGATGAGGTTGTAGATGACACTGTAGATGACGATGTAGATGAGGCTGTAGGTGAAGTTGTAGGTGACATAGATGAGGCTGTAGATAATATAGATGAGGTTGTAGGTGAGGCTGTAGATGAGTTTGTAGGTGAAACTGTAGGTGAGGCTGTTGTAAATTGTTGTAAATTGTTGTAAATTGTGTCTATAGATGAGGTTATAGGTGAGGTTGTATATGAAGCTGTAGATGAGGCTGTAGATGAGGCTGTAGATGAAGCTGTAGATGAAGCTGTAGATGAGGTTGTAGGTGAGGTTGTATATGAAGCTGTAGATGAAGCTGTAGATGAGGCTGTAGATGAGGCTGTAGATGAGGCTGTAGATGAGGTTGTAAGTGAGGTTGTATATGAAGCTGTAGATGAAGCTGTAGATGAGGCTGTAGATGAGGCTGTAGATGAGGTTGTAAGTGAGGTTGTAGATGAAGCTGTAGATGAGGCTGTAGATGAGGCTGTAGATGAGGCTGTAGATGAAGCTGTAGATGAGGTTGTAGGTGAGGTTGTATATGAAGCTGTAGATGAGGCTGTAGATGAGGTTGTATGTGAAACTGTAGGTGAGGCTGTAGATGAGGCTGTAGATGAAGCTGTAGATGAAGCTGTAAGTGAGGTTGTATATGAAGCTGTAGATGAGGCTGTAGATGAGGTTGTAGGTGAGGTTGTATATGAAGCTGTAGATGAGGCTGTAGATGAGGCTGTAGATGAGGTTGTAAGTGAGGTTGTATATGAAGCTGTAGATGAAGCTGTAGATGAGGCTGTAGATGAGGCTGTAGATGAGGTTGTAAGTGAGGTTGTAGATGAAGCTGTAGATGAGGCTGTAGATGAGGCTGTAGATGAGGCTGTAGATGAAGCTGTAGATGAGGTTGTAGGTGAGGTTGTATATGAAGCTGTAGATGAGGCTGTAGATGAGGTTGTATGTGAAACTGTAGGTGAGGCTGTAGATGAGGCTGTAGATGAAGCTGTAGATGAGGCTGTAGATGAGGCTGTAGATGAAGCTGTAGATGACGTTGTAAGTGAGGTTGTATATGAAGCTGTAGATGAGGCTGTAGATGAGGTTGTAGGTGAAGCTGTAGATGAAGCTGTAGATGAGGCTGTAGATGAGGCTGTAGATGAGGTTGTAAGTGAGGTTGTATATGAAGCTGTAGATGAGGCTTTAGATGAGTATGTAGATGAAGCTGTAGATGAAGCTGTAGATGAGGTTGTAAGTGAGGTTGTATATGAAGCTGTAGATGAAGCTGTAGATGAGGCTGTAGATGAGGTTGT
>JANDJT010000047.1:34310-39310 GCA_024331685.1 Stegophilus panzeri
TGGAGTGTGAGTGTGTGTGTGAATGGGTGAATGAGACACAGTGTAAAGCGCTTTGGATAAAAGCGCTATATAAGTGCACTATTTACCACACGCACTTTACATCTTTAAACTCACACAGGCTACATCAGCATATCCCTACTACCCTACTTACACAGTAGGCAAAAAGCAGTGCACCAAAGGAGTAGTATATCCGACTTCTCAGTTTTCATAAAACAGTACATCTTTACATCATTACACTCACACACACACATTACATCTATACACTCCCGCACGCATTTATCTTTACACTCCCACACACATTAAATTATTACACACATACACATTACATCTTTACACCCATATACACACACACACTTACTTTATGTGATTACAGAGTGAGAATGAAGAAAACAATATTATCAACAGATGTGTAATTGCAGGAGGAATAGATACTGTCTGATCATATGAGTGTGTGTGTGTGTGTGTGAGTGTGTGTGTGTGTGTGTGTGTGTGTGTGTGTGTGTGTGTGTGCATTATATATTGACAGGAAAGAAAGAAAACAAAGATTAAGTGAGACAATGGGCCAGACGGAGAAGAGAGGTAAGGAGAGAGTCAGAGAGAAAGAAGGAATGAATTATAAGGGAAAAGAAAGGACGAGGGAGCGGGACAACTACAGGAGAGAGGGAGAAGTAAGAGGGGAGGGAAAAGAGAAAACGAACAAAAAGGGAGCAAGACAAAGAGAGAGAACACAGACAGAAACTGAAGGAATGCAGAAAGCAAGCAAGAAAGAAAGAAAGATAGAACAAGACAAAGACAGACGCAGACAGGAGGGAAAGTGAGAGAACAATGTGTCCCTCCATCCTTCAACCACACTCAAACTATAGCAGATGGAGAGAGAGAGAGAGAGAGAATTGTGGAAATTGGTGATGAGGATGCTTGGAAAATCCCTTTCCTCTCTCTCTCACTCTCTCTCTCTCTCCGGATTAACTCTACACTTAATTGTTGTTGTTTTTTTTTCACTTTTTCTGCAGCTACAGTATTTCCTGAGGTACACTGCAGCGACTTCCTGTGGATTTCCTGCTACCGTCCAATAACGTTAACCTCCATCATCATGAAGTGCTTTGAATGATTGGTGATGTCATACATACTGTAAAAGCCTTCATTCTATCCATTCTAGACCCTCATCAGCATGCGTGTCTTCTCCACTGAGGATGCCATCTCCTCTGCGCTTCACCTATCTTTTGAGAAGATCCACATCTGGAGAACAAACACTATTATGTAAGGCTGTGGTTTATAGACTTCAGCTCTGCTTTGAATACTGTTATTCCCCTGAAGTTTATAGACAAACTCCGCTCACGTAGTTTGCAATCCTCAAACAATACCTCAAACAGTAAGGATCAACAAAACATCTCGCACTATCACCCTCAACACTGGAACACCCCAGGGTTGTGCTCTAAGCCCCCATTTATTCATCCTGTTCACACACGGTTGTGTTACTAAACAGCAGAACAACCAGATCATTCAGTTTGCAAATGGAACAACAGTTGTGGGACAGATAATGATCAAGTGGCATTGGGGGCAGTGGTGGCACTTGGCGGTTAAGGCTCTGGGTTACTGATCGGAAGGTCGGGGGTTCGAGCCCCAGCACTGCCAGGCTCTGGGTTACTGATCGGAAGGTGTTGGAAGGTGTTGACCAAGCTGCCACTGTTGGGCCCTTGAGCAAGGCCCTTAACCCTCTCTGCTCTGCGCTGTATCATGGCTGACCCTGCACTCTGACCCCAACTTCCTAACATGTTGGGGTATACAAAGAAAAGAAATTCACTGTGCTGTAATGTATACTTGATTAATATCATCATCATTACTCATTATAGAAATGAGGTGCAACAACTAGAGGACTGGTGCAAGAATAATAACCTGGTCTTCTACCAGCTTCTACAGGAGTATCATTGAGTCTGTCTTGACCCGCAGCATTACAGTTTGGTATGGTAACTGTACTGAATACGATAGGAAAACACTCCAGAAGGTGGTGAAGAACACCAAGTGAGTCACAGGCACCAGCCTTCTTGATATTAATAACATCTACATGGAACAAGAAAGGTCCAAAGCATCTGGGCAGACTCCACATATCCATCCAACAAACTGTTCACCAAAGACTACGTAGCATTGAAGCCAAATTTTCAAGACTTATGACTACCTCGTTTCCACAAGCAAGAAGACTTCTAAACAGATCCTCCTCCTATCACAAATTGTGATGGCTGGATGACTGGGTCATCTCCTAAACGACAGGTCCTGTGGGGTGTTCCCTGTATGCAGTAGTTAGTACCTACCAAAAGTGGTCTAAGGAAGGAGAACCTGGGTTACAGGCGCCCAAGGTTCACTGATGTGTGTGGGGAGTGAAGGCTAGCCCGTGTGGTCCGATCCCACAGAAGAGCTACTGTAGCACAAATTGCTGAAAAAGTTCATGCTGGCGATGATACAGTATAAAGGTGTCAGAACACACAGTGCATTGAAGCTTGCTGCGTATGGGGCTCTGTAGCCACAGACTGGTCAGAGTGCCCATGCTGAACCAAAATCGCCTACAATGGGCAAGTGAGCATCAGAACTGGACCATGGAGCAATGGAAGTTGGTGTCCTAGCCTGAACTGGACCATGGAGCAATGGAAGAAGGTGTCCTAGCCTGAACTGGACCATGGAGCAATGGAAGAAGGTGGCCTGGTCTGATGAATCACAGTTTCTTTTACATCATGTGGATGGTCAGGTGCGTGCGCTTACCTGGGGAAGAGATGGCACCACGATGCACTATGGGTAGAAGACAAACTGGCGGACGCAGTGTGATGTTCTGCTGGGAAACCTTGGGTCCTGGCATTCATGTGGATGTTAGTTTGACACGTACCACCTACCTAAACACTGTCACAGACCAAGTACACGCCTTCATGGCAACGGTATTCCCTATTACCAGTGGCCTCTTTCAGCAGGATAATGTGCCCTGACACACTACAAAAATGGTTCAGGAATGATCTGAGGAACATGCCAAAGAGTTCAAGGTGTTGACTCGGCCTCCAAATTCCCCAGATCTCAATCCGATTGAACATCTGTGGGATGTGCCGGACAAACAAGTCCGATCCACGGAGGCCCCACCTCACAAGAGCTGTTTTGGTGGACCTACACCATATTAGTCAGGTGGTTTTAAGGTTATTGCTGATTGGTGTATATATTTGTTTGTATGTAAGCACTATGTGTAGCACCCAGCCTTGTGTTGAATTAGAATGACAGTAAGCTTGCTTCCTTACTTATTCTTTCAGATTCGCTTTATACAGTATGTATGTGTATATGTGTGAGTGTGTGAGTGTGTGTGTGTGTGTGATGATTCAGACAGCATGCTAAACCGGTGGCCATAAACCTCCATTACATGTTAGCCTTGTAGCTCCAGCGAAAGCTAAAGTAACACACCGTGTCTTTGAGGAGAAGTGTGTGTATTTGTTTGACTCCTTTAATGCCGTGCGTGTGGTAAAGTGAACTGTCGGTCAGCTGTTACACTGTTTTTCTCTTCTCTATTTCTGCTCTCGGTTTCACACGTACACATACACACACACACACACACACACACGTACACACACACACGCACGCTCTGACTTCCAGTTATTTCCCATCTGCAAGGTTCTTCCTGTCGTGCCGTGGTTGTGGCGGCTACTGTAGACACGCCACACGCACTCTTCTGAGCCAATAGGATCTGCACTTTTCCCCCCACACTCCTTTTCTTCTTTTCTTTCTGTTCTCCAGCTGCTCTGTGTTTCCCTCGCTCTGTTCTTTCTCTCCTTTCCGGCCTTGACAGCTGCATTGTTACCTCGTTTCCTTACCTGAGTTGCAGGCTGTGTTTAAGCTCGCTCTCCAGCTCCGCTCGTGCCCTCTTGCTCTCCGTCCTCAAGTCCACCAGCTTGCTGTCCGCCTGAGACACCTGCAGCGTCAGAGCCTTCACTCTGAAACACACACACACACACACAGTGATTATGAGCTAGGGATTTTATAGAAAACACTAAACCATCTAACATTATGATGTTAATCTTCTTTATATAAAAGTGTGTGTGTGAGTGTGTGTGTGTGTGTGTGTTTGGACAGCAAGTATAAATGAGAGACGTATTGGCGCAGGGGTTTATGAGAACCCGGCTCCTTTGTCAGGCGAGTTCTCGAGAGCGGGTGACAAGAGGAAGCATGCCAAGGCTGACTAATCCCAGACACCACACAGTTTACTAAAGCCCTGGCATTGACTCACAGATCACCATAATGCCATTGTGTGTGTGTGTGTGTGTGTATGTGTGTGCGTATGTGTGTGTGTGTGTGCAAGGTCTTTGTTTCCGTCTCCGTATTTGCCACCCAGTCTCTGTTTTTGTTGCTCTGTGTTTGCCTCCATGTCCATGTCCTTGTATTTGCCTATGTCTCTCAGTCTTTATCTCCGCCTTTTTCTCTCTGTCTGTCCTTATCTCTGTCTTTGTCTCTGTCTGTCCTTATGTCTTTCTTTGTCTGTCTGTACTTATCTCTGTCTCTCTCTATCCTTATCTCTGTCTTCATCTGTCTGTCCTTATCTCTGTCTTCATCTGTCTGTCCTTATCTCTGTCTTTGTCTGTCTGTCCTCATCTCTGTCTTTGTCTCTGTCTGTCCTCATCTCTGTCTTTGTATCTGTCTGTCCTTATCTCTGTCTTTGTATCTGTCTGTCCTTATCTCTGTCTTTGTATCTGTCTGTCCTTATCTCTGTCTTCATCTGTCTGTCCTTATCTCTGTCTTTGTCTCTGTCTGTCCTCATCTCTGTCTTTGTCTCTGTCTGTCCTCATCTCTGTCTTTGTCCCTGTCTGTCCTCATCTCTGTCTTTGTATCTGTCTGTCCTTATCCCTGTCTGTCCTTATCTCTGTCTTTGTCTCTGTCTGTCCTTATCTCTGTCTGTCTCTGTCTGTCCTTATCTCTGTCTTTGTCTGTCTGTCCTTATCTCTGTCTTTGTCTCTGTCTGTCCTTATCTCTGTCTTTGTCTG
>JANDJT010000047.1:44310-46415 GCA_024331685.1 Stegophilus panzeri
ATGATGCTCGCCAAGAGTAAAGAGTCACATCTGTATCTGGTTAAATGCATCAGACTGTAGTGATTCTTACCTCCTTCCCTTTTTCATACACACACTTGGAGGAACAGCCTGGTCTTTGTGTGCTTGCTGTGGGTTGTGTTCTGTCCTCCTCAACAGAGATACCTTGCACTGGGACCCTAGTTTACTTCGAGTGCTAAAGTGAGTACTCCTTATCACCACTGTCAGTCAGACTGCAGAGTTAGCAGGCTTTCAAAATAAGGATCTGGGCAGTCCTGTTTCTTTGTTCATTATAATGTAATTCAGTGTGTTAGTTTATTTCAAATTCTCTTCCTTTCTATTTTACCTTCATTGTTTTTATGAAGGTGCATAATCAGGAGCTTGCTGAATCCTGATTAGGCATCTCATATTACACACACACACACACACACACACACACACGAGTTAATAAAGAAATCAGTGAATGGAAAACTCAAACAGTAGGCAGAAATGAACTGCTAACTTCTTTTAGTATAAATGGCCATCTGGAAGGGTGGTACATTACTACAACGCACTGTACTTGCACCATCCCCAAACCATTTCCTGTTTGGAATAATGTAAACAAAGAATTGGCTGAATTATGATTTAGTCCTGCTGCAATCACTATCATCTTTTTAAAATAAGCAACTGCCTAAACATGTGTGACTCGAAGGTATTACAGCCGGATGTAACAGTACATTTAAAGTGCTTAATCTGTTTTTGGGGCAACAAGCAGCTGTATCAGCTTTGTCATCTGACTGAGCCGCTGTTTTGTCCTATGTTCTTCAGCTCCTGGTCGTCTGAATTCCTCCTAGCTTCAGCGATTCTGTGGTGATCGGCATCTCTCAAGGTGGATTGAAAAAAAAAAAAAAAACAACCCTTTGCTAGACTTTGATTTGTCCTTTGCATCAACATTTACATGATGAGAACTATTTGCTGAATCAACCCATGAAGGGGTTTTATAAGCTCTGTTACCTTCCTTTTACAAATGAATAGCACTTTCTGCTATTTTATTATAACAGATTCCATACATTTTAATGCTAATAATAAATAGCCTGAAGGACAATTTAGACAGGATGCAGTGTGTCAAAATGAAAAATTTGATGTAGTATAATAATGAGAATAATAATAATAAGAATAAAAAATATATAATTTCTGATTTTACAGAATGATTGATCAATTTGCTGTGGTTCAGAGACCATCACTGTATTCCATTTTTTTTGGGGGGGGGTTAAGTGCATCCACTTAATCTAATACTTGATATTTAAACCAACAAGGTCATTGTGTAGTACTTTCACATTTAAAAAAACAAAGTAAAATAAAGAGATGTTACATTAGATTACTTTAATGACAAGTCATCATGTCACTATATTCATCATGTAATATGTTTGTAGTTGTATGTGAGAATGTTTAAGCCGTTAGGGGGAGCTGTGGAGTAGAAAAAAAACGTGTGGGAAAAGTCTTGTTAACTTAAGGACTTCTGTATGTGGATGTGATTATTCCTCATACGAAGTGTACATCTCAAAGTTAGACTTCTCGATATATATAAGCAGGGCTGCAGTTGTTAGTTTTAAATTGCATCACTAGGTGATCCGTATTCCCCAGGACTTTCCTCTCAGTTTGTCTCCCAGTCAGGGGAGTTGTGTAATAGACCCCCTGTGTCTGTTGTGCTGTTGATCGTGTGTGTTTCTGTTTATCTCTTTACCTCCGCATTCCGCGCTGCAGTAAGCACGCAATGTAACGCAAACAGGAATACTGCACACTCACTCAGCGTCAGCTCCCAAGGTCAGTCCATTCAATTGGTGCCTGGCAGCAGAGAAAAGAGCGCTCTCCCACTCTGGCCCTGCCAGCACATATCTGCCTGATTACCTCAGAGCTTGGCAGATGTGCCTCCTTTATTTGTTACTGGGAATATTGCAGAGTTTATGGCCAGAAAGAAACCATCTTGTCATTCTCTTCTAGATTAAGCGACATTCAAAGTAGAAATGATCTTCCTTTGTTTGTGTTGTCAGGCACATATACAGTATCTCACAAAAGTGAGTACACCCCTCACATTTTTGTAAATATTTGATTATATCTTTTCATGTGAC
>JANDJT010000048.1:9519-42870 GCA_024331685.1 Stegophilus panzeri
CTTTGCTTGTATTTTCTCATTTGTAAGTCGCTTTGGATAAAAGCGTCCGCTAAATGAATAAATGTAAATGTAAATGTGTGTGTGTGTGTGTGTGTGTGTGTGTTCAATAAATGGGACAAACACCCAGTAGAGACTCTGCAAGCAGAATTCTGCAAAAATGTACTACAGGTACAACGGAAAACTCCAAATAATGCCTGCAGAGCAGAAAAGAGCCATTAAATTCCACGCCCACCTAAAAATAGAGATACAGAGAGCTAACCCCAGAGTGAAGCCAACAACCCAAAACATGTCCAGCCAAACCCCAGACCAAAACCCCAGACAGACCAAGTCACATGATTAAAACAGGACAGAAACAACAGCTGAATAAAGTACACGAGAATTATCACAGATTAGGGAAACATTTCCCCATTTCACAACCCATGAAAAAGTCTTCAGTCTGATGCCGAATAAGAACAATCTCCCACAGCTGCCAGGAGAAACCTCAGCAAGATCTAACCTGGCTGGGCAGTTTATAAAATCCTGTCACCACTAAAGAGTAACCAGTGGAACAGGACCACCGAACAGGACCACCGTCTACAACATCTACACAATGCTCCGACAAATCAGTGTGGATTTTCTGCTTCTTTTATTGCTATTATTTTATCAACCATTTGTGTGTGTGTGTGTGTGTGTGTAAAAGTGCATGTCTGTAATTTAATGCTATCAATGCTTTGGCAATGTAAAGCCTTTTACCCTGACAATAAAGCTAATTGACTCATGAACCTTGACAGAGAGGGTCTGTGATTATACATGCGCATGTCAAATGAGGGCTTTACAGGACAATAGACTTTAAACAGCATTTCTGAGTCTTTTACCAATCACACATAACAAAAAACATGATGTGTGTGTGTGTGTGTGTGTGTGTGTGTGTGATATCGTTCACACTGTGATTTCAATCTCTTTCACACTAGCAGGTGATAAGAGCTGCAGTTGATCCACACTGATGTTGATGTTTACGACCGTGGAGGTGAAAATGAGTTTCACTACATCACACACACACACACACACACACACACACACACACACACACACGTATTTAGACCCAAAGCTGGTCAGGCGTTTCAGTTACAAATGTTCAAACACCCAAATGCATATTTCCTGATTGACTTACGTAACTCTCAGATAAGTGCAGTGTTTTATTAAACTTATTAAAATTAAACAGCTTAAGACGATAAGGACTGAGTGAACGATGTGGATCATGTCTGGTTGATATGACGATATAGTATTGATACCATGCTAAATGATTTAACAATACACTTTTCTGAGGTACCGTGATATCACAAACGTTAAATTGTATTGTAGTAAGTCAGATCGTTTTGTTCATATTAAAAGTCGAACTTAATTTTTCATGAGTTTAAAATGCAAAACTACCCGTCACTATCTGTCTGTTAGCAAACCTAAATATCCTGATGCATGTTGTGCATTGTAAATAATGCCTCTGAGGATCGTGATATGATATTTGTGACATATCGCCTAGTCCTAATGTACTTCCATTGTTAAACATGATTTACTTTACTGTATCACATTGTATTTTGTTTTACTCAGTAAAGGATTTTAGGTGATGTTTTAATATTACTGGATAAATGAAGTATGCGTTTCTATTTTGGAGTAAATTTTACTGAAATGTTTTCAGCATGGCATTGCTTGTATTTTCTTATTTGTAAGTCGTGTAAACTACAGTCCTAAATTAATAATATATATTCTGGTGTGTGTGTGTGTGTGTGTATTGGGTTCTTTTCTGTTTTGTACAAACAGTTGTGTAAAGTTTTAGTCTGAAGTTTATATTTGTAATACTCAGTTTGTGGATTTTATTTTAAATAAACAAACAAACAAAAGGCACTGAAAGTTTGCCCCGCCCCATCCGATCAATCAATTAATCGATCAGTCGAAAAAATAATCGTCCAACTAATCGATTATGAAAAGAATCGTTAGTTGCAGCCCTACTCTCTTTACTTATTTATTGCTCAAACCAGACTCTTTCCGTTAGCAAATATTTTTACCGTTATTATCTCTCTCTATATATACACCCGTCGGTATATATCTTAGTTTTGAAGCTGTGATCTAAGAAACATCAATATCTCTGCCGTCGCAGAGGCGAAGTTCCTGGAACTTCTTATAAGAAATCGCTCCATGTAATACTTCTCTCAGTGTAATACGCGCCTTTCTTATATCATCGACTCCCTTCCACACAGACAGCAATACACAGTGACTTTAAAATTTAATTTTAATTCTAAATCGTTGATGATTCCTACCAGTCAGTGGTAAGGCTGCACCGGTATTTCGCTCTGCACAGTAAAGGGCAAACCGCCTGCGCGTTAATATGGAATTCAGGGTGAAACTTTTCTACGAGCGTCCTCCGGTTTGCAGAAAAAGAACAAGAACAAAATTATTACAAAGTAAAAATGAATAATTTCCCTCACAGTCGCTTTGGATAAAAGCTTCTGCTAAATGAATAAATGTAAATGTAAATGTAAACGAATCCAAGTCATTTTATTTCTCTAGAAATATTCACATCATTACACTTTCATCCTGTGCATCTCAGAAGTTTATAATCAGTGCATTTATGTGTAAACAGACTATAAATCTATTTATATAAACATTTTCTTTAATATATATATTTATATATATATATATATCTCCCCAGATCAATGGACATATTACATGATACTGACTTTAATTATAATTTTTATTGCATTCCCTGTTTGTGTATAAATTACAGTATGAGATGTGTGAGATGTGCTAACTATTAAGTTGAAGATAAACTATATAACATATATACACGACTCCCAAATATACATTTTATTCTTGTATTCTACTCAAAATGTAAAAAAAAAAACCAAACAAACAGTAAAACAACAAGTAAATAATAAGACAATATAGGTAAATAATAAGCAAATGTAAAGTCATTGTTATATTTAAACGGATAATGTAACGAGGCGTGGCTTGTTGTCTTAGCAACCTCAGCCCTGTGTGGAACAGAACAACATCGCTTTTTGTGTGTGTCTTGAACGTTAAGTGTTTTTTAAACCCGATATAGTTAGCTAGTTAGCTTTGCTTACATCTTGTGGTAAACAAATGACAAAAAAAAAGGCTAAAAGCTGAGAGTTTGTGGAAACGGGGCGGTTAGGGAAATGAGTGGGCGGACCATGTGTGTGAAAGGGGCGTGGTCAGGGCGAGCAAGGCTACACAAAGGCGCAGCTGTGGCGCGAAAGTGGCGCGCGGGTGTGGTTTATACAGTCTCGTGCTGCTTATTTGCGGTAGGTGTAAATAGACGCTATTTTTTTTTTTTTTAAAGTCTTAGTTTGTTTTTGTTTTTCTCCCCATCGTTCCCGTTCCCGATTCTGGGTTTATAAAACGCAAACCCAGGCGTTCTTCTTGCCGTTGGAGATTATTTTCCTCTCCTTTGTTCCGGAAGTTCAATTGTTCGCTTTCTTTGTCCTTCAGCACTGGATTCTCCTTCATGTTCTTCTTCTCCTGCTCTTTAATCCGGACGTGAACAGATGAAACGGTAAATAAAAACCCCTCGAGTCTTTCCCTCACTTTGCAGCCGCTGTGCAGTGTTGGAGATGATCTCAGATGATTGTGTTGACTTCAGTAACTTTGACTCTGCACTGCAGTGGTTTCCTGATTCCTCTTGTTTTCTCCACCAAACTGAAATGCGGGGAAAAAAAATCTTTCTTCTTTTTTGTTGGGAAAATCGTGAGCGTGTAAATTTGTAGTGCTGAAACCTAAAAAATGTATTAGACTGTACTGAAATCTTACAATAGTTGCAATAGTACAATAATAACAGCAATAGTAGTGTTACCATATGCACGTGCTTTTACTGTGTGGTAGAGAGAGAGAGAGAGAGAGCAGTGATTTTTATCTTCTGCAAACTCCATGCAAAACTAATCTAGGTTTCTAACCCGACCAGCATTGCATTCACAGTCGTTATAAACTATGGTTAAGAGTAAACGTGTTTTACAGCAGGATTAAAGCAGCAACACGTGACTTTTACACGCGTTTCATTGTGTTGCATTGTGAGCTCGCGCGTACACCAGGCTCCGTTGTGGATCGCGAGCTCTAAAGGTGGACGATACGACGATATAAACGTATCGCAGTGTGTACAATGATTGAGATCAGCTCCACATTTGATTAAAGCCGTTTACAGGAAGTGAGTCAGCTAACAAACATCGTTCGTGTTAATGAACAGTAACAAAGTGTTCTTTGTTGTTCTTTTGTCTTGTTTTTCCTCTTGAATAGTTTTGGTGAATGTTGCTCTGAAGACCTCGTTGTAGTCCATTTTTACAGCCTGGACTCTCATCTAAATTTATTCCCCATATTTTGTTAATCCAAGAAGAACGAGAGAAATGTAAACAATTATTTGTTATTGTGAGATGGAGATGATGTTGTTGTTGTTGTTGTTGTTGTTCCTGATCTCCCCGGTCAGTCCAGACTGGATTTGACGTGTTAACATTTTGTACATAATCTTTTAAGACGATAAAATGTACGGGTATTTTCTAGCGTTAATCTAAATACCACTGTTCATATCGTGTATCGTAGAAATGACTTCAAGTATCGTGGTATGATCATGATCACATCGCACCACCTGTTAACTAACAGCAGTTCTGTTAAAGCTGCAGTTATATTTCAGATTGCTTACTGCTGCTTTAAATTGCTGAACTTTTATATACAAAAACGTTTATTTAATTTAAAAAAATCAATGGATAGTTGTGACAGGAGCTGGTTCTGATCTTCACCACAGTTTGATTAAATGAAAATAAAATCTCATCACAATCTCGTGTGTGTGTGTGTGTGTGTGTGTGTGTGTGTATCTGACTCTGAGATTTGTGTTGTGCTGCAGGTTGTGACTCCGGTTGTGTGTGGATTAAACATGGAGTGTGATCACCACCAGCACTACTTCTACGACGAGATGGACGGAAGGATCGAAGACTTCTTTACGTCCACGGCGCCCAGCGAGGACATCTGGAAGAAGTTCGAGCTCCTCCCCACGCCGCCCGTGTCTCCCTCCAGGACCTTCCCTACGGGTCGCTCCTTACTCCCGCTGCCGGCGTCGGATCGGAGCATGTGGGCGTCGGACGATTACGGCGTGCTTCCTCTGAAGAAGCTCGATCCGCTGGACGTGTTCGGGAACCTGAGCTCGGTGGTGATTAAGGACTGCATGTGGAGCGGCGGCTTTAGCGCCACCAGAGTGAGCCCTCGCTCAGAAACGCACCAGAACGAGCTCGCGCACGTGAATGCACCACGCATCCAGAGCGCAGCGAGACAGGCTGACGTACAGGTCACGAGGTGCGTGAACCCCGCGGCCGTCCTCAACCTGCCCGTGTCCCAGTCCAAAAAAACCCCGGCGTCCTCAGGATCCGAGTCGCGCTCGGACTCGTCCGGTAAGAGCTCCAGCACGCTCACGACGCAGACAATACAGGGATGTTGTTGAGGAAGTCGTGTGTGATTTTTCCTGTTTAGCGTGGCCGTTTTCCTGCTCTGAGACACGTTGTTAGCTCAGGAATGAGAACAGGAAGTGATGTTTGATGGTTAATGAGTGAATCCGTGAACGAGGAACTTTGTCACGTTTAATCTCGTAGTTATGAATTTGAGCACAGGATAGTTTTCACACTCTAAGGGCAGGAAGTGACGTCATCTACAGTTTCCTGAATTAAATGTGCTCGAGCAGGAACATATTAAAACCATAACCGTACGCCACTACAGTCCGAAATCTACTTTGGAACACCAGTAAAGACATTTCGCATGTGCTCGTTTCTTTACCAGAACCGCTGCGTACATCTCTTATGCTCTTCGAAAAATGGGAATTTACACACCGTAGAACTGATTAACGTTATACAAGTCGATCTTTGAAGCATTATAGACGTGTTATAAGGCTGTGTATAGGCGTCTAAGCGTGCGCTTTGCTGTTTCTCCCTCAGACGATGAGATCGATGTGGTGACTGTGGAGAACCGGCTGAAGAAGCGCACTCGCACGCCCATCACCATCGCCGTGAGCGCCGACCCGCACGGCCCGCGCAAGAAGCACTTCCACATCTCTCTCCACCGGCAGCAGCACAACTACGCCGCTCCGTCTCCCGAATCTGACGACGAACACCACCGGCTCCACCCCAGCGACGACGACTACGACGAAGAAGAGCCACTCGGCAAGCGAGCCCGGATCGACCCTTCGCTCTTATCTGCTCCGTCGTCGTCCTCCTCCTCCTCTTCTCCGGCAACCTCGGACTCCGAGGACTCCACCGAGCAGCGCAGGAACTTCCTGGAGAGGAAGAGGCGGGACGACCTGCGCTCTCGCTTCCAGATGCTCCGGAACGAAATCCCGGGTCTGTCGGAGTCGGCAAAAACCTCCAAGGTGGCCATCCTGACCCACGCCACGGAGTACCTGCTGCAGCTGCAGGCGCGAGAGAGACGGCAAGCACAGGAGAGGAAGAAGCTCCGGGCCAGGAGACAGCTGCTGCTGCGCAAAATCAGCGCCCTGAAAAAGCCATGAACTCGGTCAGACGTGTATTTATCCTGAATATAAAAGGTTACAGATGTGGTGGGGTTTTTTTTCAGCGTAAAGCTGACACACACACACACACACACACACACACACACACACAGTTTATGCAAAGGTGTCAAGTCAAATTCAGAAGTGACAAATAAACCAGACCCGATTACCTGAGACGAGTGCGGTGAGAAATGCACCGCAGGTAAATCCCGCGAGGGTAAATAACCCGAGCGCACGGGGCCTTACAGAGCGAGAAACGCCCGCCGCGCGCTTTACACAAACTGACTGAGAAATAAAACCTATAAACTCCTGCAGGAACCAAAATCTGACAACTCTACTGGCGTCTAATCCGCCCGTAACTAGTCTAATAATTCCTGAAACGATCAGATTGAGCTGAAGACGAGTCTGAAATCGGAGCAGGAATAAGAAGTGTAGAATCCGGAGATTCTCACACGGAGATCGAAGTGTATCATGCTGTGATTAGATCGTGAGGATCGTCGTGTCATCGGTGTTTACTCAGGACTGGAGTGGGGGGCGGGGGAGGGGGTAACACTGTTGGACTTGGGCATGTGCTGATGTCTGGTTCCTCGGTTCCTTAGTGAATGTTCTGTGTGGATGTTTCAGACCTGGGGGAGTAAATGTAGGAATTGTGAGATTGCTTAATTTTCGGCACATGCCTAGGTAAGTCATACTCTGGGTGGGTGGGTGTGTGTGTGTGTGTGTGTGTGAGTGAGTGAGTGAGAGTGAGTGAGATGATTAAACTGAACAGGTGATCAGGTCTTAATGCCAGGTGAACTTTGCACATTAGGAGCAGGAAGTGTTTGTGTTTTTCTTCTTCATAAGAATGAGTTGATGAATTTATATCCGTGTGTGTGTGTGTGTGTGTGTGTGTGTGTGTGTTGAGAGTGAGAGAGAGGGGTGGTGATGAAATACACAAGCTCTGGTGGTGCAGTAGTGTGTTAACAGTGCACATCTTTCCATGTTTACCTCAATTACCTCGTGTGTGTGTGTGTGTGTGTGTGTGTGTGTGTGTGTGTGTACACATGCAGTTGTGATTGCTGTAGCATTTGCACATGCTCAGTGGAGGTTTTTTTTGTCTTTTGTTTTGGACACAACTCGAATCTGCACAATGGTGTTGTAAATACTTCGTCATTTGTGTTTTTCACATCACAGATTCTATTTTGCTAAAAAAAAATAAATGCAGTTTAAAAAAATGTGAAACTTTTTTGTGTGTGTGTGTGTGTGTGTGTGTGTGTGTGTGTGTGTGTGTGTGTAACCAGTCTTGCAGGTCAGGGAAGTTAAACTGTCCGTTGACTTGTGGTTAATTTTCTTCCTCATACAACTTCCACACACACACACACACACAAGTACGTGCACACACAACAATGCACACAAAGTGTGTGAAGGTGCATTGGATTGAAATAAAGAAGGGAATTTATGCTGGCTGTTTTTATTTGGGTTTTTTTTGTTTTTTTTAAAGGAAAAAAAAAACCTGTTCACACATGCACACAGACACTTGTTTAACTGGTTTGGCTGAGGTGAGCACAGCCCAACTCTCTCTCTCTCTCTCTGTGTGTGTGTGTGTGTGTGTGTGTGTGTGTGTGTGTGTGTGTGTGTGTGTTTTTTCTCTCATATCCCTCTATTTGTAATACATTGTAGGGATGGAAGAGGAAGTGGTGACTCGTGCACACTTTCCCCTCGGGAGTTTTCACCATCGCGTGTGTCCTCTGGATTACGCCGACACACACCACCGCCTCTGTGCCTTAAATTCATATTTTACGTGTGTGTGTGTGTATGTGCGCGCGCCTCACACTTCTCCTTCATCTTCTCCTTTTCTGTGCTGCGTGCAGAGGTTTTTGTAGAATATTTAAGCCCTGTGGACTTCTTGACTTTTATAAATCTTCTACTTTTTTGACTGATTTAAAGCAACTTTAATGCGCGCAGCAGCCCGTTACGGCAGGGGTCCAGCCGACCAGCAGACACGTGTTCAGTGCTTCTTCACTTTTGCGTGAGCTAATAAGGACTGGAAGTCTATAGGCTCCAGATTAGCATGTCAGGAGAACATATAGATTTCAGTGAGGACACCGAGCTGATGGATTATACACACACACACACACACACACACAGGGATGCCCAAAAACAAAACATACTCTGTGCCGCCATTGAAGTTCTGAGAGGAGGTGTTGTGAGGCGTGTGTCGGCCAATAGGAGAAGGTCAGAGGCGGGGCTTTGGTCTTTACGTTTTGATGTTGAGGAACTTCACGGTTGTCGCTCACCTCCACAGCTGGATGATGCAGTGCTGAACATCTGTTAGGAACTCATGCTGAGACTCTTTATTTTAACATAATATATAGCAGACCACCAGATGTTGGAGGAGAAACTTTTTAGGGACATAGTGTATAACAACTAATTTAGAAAGTTGATGATATCAGGAAGCAGCTAAACTGTATGTCTTAGCCCATGCTGATGGGAACAATCATACACCCACTTCCCGACAAACGTCCAACGTTGTCTATGGGTGCCAGTATTTTTGCTATACATTTTTGAGGGAAAACATCAGCATTTCCTCATTATAAACACGTATTTCCCTGAATTCGCCCTTCCTGAGCTCTATAGCACATCTGGTCTGTTATGTCCTGGTTTATTTAGTTATTTATTGAACTAGTTAGCTGTTTAAGTTAGCCGCTTTGCGTGAATGGAGGAAAGGGCGTTTACGGAATTCACAGCTGGTTACCTGGGAAACGCCGCATCATTCGAATCCTCCCACTCTGTGTTCTGATTGGTCGCAGTGGCTGTAGCTCAGACAGAGGCTGTGTGTGATTGGTGGATTTCCGGAAGATGCTTTGTCTGTCGCTGACTGAGCATTTAATGAAGCGTTATAATGACCACTATTGATCAAAATTGCTCAGCCAAACACACACACACACACACACACACACACACACAGAGGGTTTTTTTTTTCCCCTGGTGTAAATCTCCAACAATATATCTGCTGCCCTCTAGCGGTGCACAAAACGAGTCCTTTAGCTCAATTACACAAAATGATTATTTTATTATTAGGTTCAAAATACCTAAAGATTTTTCATTTTTCAAAATAAAATACAACGGAATGTCTGATTTTCAGGTCAACATTTTAAAACAAGGAGAATAACGTGAATTTTTTAAAATGATATCTTTATATTTCCCTATCCACAATGACATGTACAGGTGCATCTCAAAAATTTTTAATATTGTGGAAAAGTTCTTTTTTTTTTTTTTTTTTACCATAATTTAATTCAAAAAGTGGAACTTTCATATATTCTAGATTCATTACACATAACGTGAAATGTTTCACGCCCTTCTTTTGTTTTAATCTTGATGATTACGGCTTACAGCTCACGGAAAGCAAAAATCCAGTACCTCAGAGTATTCGATAAAGAATTTGTAATACAGAAATGTCGACCTGAGAAGACTCTAATCAGATAATTAACTCCAAACACCTGCAAAGGTTTCCTGAGCCTTTAATCTCTCAGTCTGGTTCAGTACACAACCACAATCATTGGGAAGATTATAAGAAAATGTTGCATTTAATTTGGAAATCAAGGTCCCAGAGTCTGGAGGAAGAGTGAATCTAGAATAAGTGAAAGTTCCACTTTTTGAATTAAATTACAGAAAAAAATGAACTCCACAATATTCTAATTCTTTGAGATGCACATGTAAATAAACAGTAACAAAAACCGCTTCTACATTCTGCATTCTTAATGATAAAAAATATATTTTATTGACACCTCAAATACTTTTCTGGGGTTCAGAAAAAAAATTAATATTTTCCTCCATTATGGATATAAACACTGATCAGTCATAGCATTAAAACCACCTGCCTAATATTGTGTAGGTTCCCCTCTCCTTGTGCCTCCAAAACAGCTCTGACCCGTCGAGGCATGGACTCCACAAGACCTCTGAAGGTGTGCTGTGGTATCTGGCTGCAAGACATTAGCAGCAGATCCTTTAGGTCCGGTAAGTTGCGAGGTGGGGCCACCATGGATCGGACTTGTTTGTCCAGAACATCTCAGAGATCTGATTGAGACCTAGAGAACTTGGAGGCCGAGTCAACACCTTCACCTCTTTGTCATGTTCCTCCAACCGTCCCTGAACAATGTTTGCAGGGTGTCAGGGTGCATTATCCTGCTGAAAGAGGCCACTGCCATTAGTGAACACCGTTACCATGAAGGGGTGAACTCGGTCTGGAGCAATGTTTAGGTAGGTGGTTAAAGTAACATCTACATGAATGCAGGACCCAAGGTTTCCCAGCAGAACATCACCAGAGCATCACACTGCCTCCACCGGCTCGCCTTCTTCCCATAGTGCATCCTGGTGCCATCTCTGCCCCAGGTAAGCGATGGGTTACGGGGTAACCAGACGGGTTAACCTTCGTTTCATTCACCGGACTTGCGTTTTGTACTGTTCTAGAACCCGATCTAGAGCCGGTGCACGAGCTCTCGACGGTTAAATACAATTACGACATAATTATACGAATTTTATTTATAAACCATAGTTATATACTATTCAAATACATGCACGTACGTGCTTCTTCTGTACTATATTATTAACTTTAGTATTAATATTAACTGATGACACTAAGCAAAATCTCACACCAGCCACTGATTTACATTCAATTCGCCATGAGCATGTACGCCGGCTCGGGGTTTAGGACCGCGTATTCATTCGTCTGTGTGCACGTCCATCTCTGGAAAAGACCAATAAGAACGTCGGAGCTGTCTGACGCCATTGGTGGATTCGTATTAGATCCCGCCTCCAGGGCGCCGCGCGGTGAATTTAATTGGTCGAAACATCGTGGCGTTTAAATTTGAAATTTTAGCTGCTACAGTGAGGCGTCTCAAAACAGAAGACACAGAAGTGTGCACGAGCGCGGAGCTGCCACGAGAACAAAAAGATATTTCGGGTTATAAACTGAGGTACGTTTTACCCCTTAACGCAAAACATAATATAACATTTAAATGGGAACTATGAACAGCAATGTTGGCGCTTTAGAATTATTATTATTATTATTATTATTTTTTACTAGTTTGGGTTTGTGTCGGTTATAACGGTCACTATAGCTAGAAAGTGTCGGGTATGCTAATTAGCATATCAAATAAAGTAAAAAAAAACAACCCAAAACACGTTAGCAAGAATCTTCATAATAATAGTTCTCATTTATATCCGTGTTTAATTTATATTTCACATGCTGACATGTTTGCTGTAATATTACTACTTTCATACATCGCTAAACTAATACTTAGCTTCCATGTAGTCTGTCAGTTTAACGTATTTTTCCCCCTCTTAGCTAGCTAACTCTGTTTTTACTCGTTGATTTGAATAATTAATTAGTTTAAAGTCTGTCCAAAAATCCCTTCGTGTATATTTTGACACTTTGATATAATTAATAGCTGCTTGATTAGCAGAAGAGCTAGCATCCATTACAAAGGCAACCTAGTCAGGCTAGTCAGCATGACCTGTGTGTGTGTGTGTGTGTGTGTGTGTCTGTCTGTGGAAAGGATTTAAGCGACTTTCCCTCAAAAAATAAGTGTCTCGCTCTTACGAAAGTAAGCTAACAGTTATTTTCGTGTTTTTCAGCTTTGTATGCTTATTCTTACCATGATGTGTTTCTTCTGAGGTATCTAGCTACAGAATTCCTGTGCTGATGTGGGGAAAATGGCACTTTTACCAGTTTTGAAGAGAAGATCTGGATCTTTTTGTTAGTTATCTGAAGATCAGACACTAGGGTGGAACATTTAGTTGTTTATCTCTTTAAATCTGATTTATAAACTTTGGATAAAGGTCTAGCGTCAAAATTCATAAGCCACTGTGCCTAGTTTTAATCAAATTATCTTCTTGGTAATGAACAGTAAGTTTATATACACACATGTGTGCGCATATATATATATATTACACACACGACAAACCAGCGAGTGTTGGATTGTAAAAACCCTGACCCGAGACTTTACTGCGTAAGTGTGGACGGTTTCCCTGAGGCTGGGAGAGCTATTGTTAAAGGTTAATTATCCGTCCTCACACCTGTTCCCTTCATGAACTCCCACTGTCACGAGATCCCAGTCGGCTTTATATCTCTGTATCTTTGTGTTTGTGAGGTCCTGTATAAATAAAAATGATTGTATTAGATTGAAAAGGAAGTTTTCACTAAACCTTAACCTTACTTTTGAAGCCGTTATTCACAGCGATATTCCGTGTCCTTTGTCCCGAGTCTCGGACGCTGTGATTTCAGCTGTAAACTGTGCTGTATGCTTTATCTGTAGACGGTCATACTTTCTCCTTTATCCTCCCACACATCAGCTGACTGGACTGACGTGGTTCTGCGCAGCGTCCGCTCACTCGCGGTTCTCTTGATAAAACCGATGATTCAAAGCACAGGGTTGGAACAGAGATTTTCCACAAGATCCCGAGACTGATAATTACAGCACAGGAGGATCAGTAAACACGGGTTAAGGACCGCGTCGCTGTGCGTCATTGTACAAAGACATGAATATAATTCCACCATTCTCTCGAGTCATTTGTGATGCATGGTGTATATAGGATAAGTCTGATGGTACGTATGTATATAATGTCCAGCGCTCGATTGGTACGGCGGTGACGTTACACTTCAAACGTATCGTGTCACGTCCCTTCACTCTTTCTGTCCACATGCCTCGTGGTGTTTATTTACAGCATGAAGGCACGCGTCTTATCAGCAGACCCACATGCTCAGTGTTGGAGTGCGTGGTGTATGGACCGGGCGTGGCTTTATGCTGGAATGTTCTCTCTCTCTCCTTCCTCAGTATGAGCTCGGAGGTGGTGAACGATGAGAATCAGGGCGCTCAGCTCGTCCACAAGCACTTCCCGTCCGAATCAGCCGCTGACATTTTTGCTCTGGATCAGCCCACCGGCAGGCCATCCATCCTGAGACCGTCTCAGGCCGAGAACCTTCTCAAAAACATCCCTAAAGGAGTGAAGGTATGAGTGGTTATGGGGATTCTTTTCTTTTGATGTTGAGTTTGTGTGATTGCCTGTACAGCTGGGTGATCTATCATGAGAGACCAATACTGTAATAAATTATGCCACAATACCCTTTTCTGAGATATTGTGATCTCTTACGTTTTTGTTTTTAAATGTTTATTGCATTTACAGGCTGGAAGCAGATGATTAGATGTACTTTTTTTTTTTTTTTTTTTTTTTATTCCTCTTAAAAAACCCCAGCAGCACCATCGTTTGAACAGGCTCTGTACATCATGTGTGAATATTCATATGTTTGTTTCCCCAGTGCTGCTGTATGTTTATGTACTCGTTATTGTATTTGTTGTATTGTATTGTCAGTCTAGATTCTATCAATTTATTAAATGAAAAGATGGTTCCTCCAGGTGTGTTTCCAGACTCCGCTCAGAGACCCGGTCACGAAGAAGATCATGTCCCCGAGTCGTGTGGGCACGATGGCCGCGCTGGACGACTGCACTAACGCGCTGGAGTCTCTCATGCTCACGTGAGTGCTGCACGCTTTATATTAACACGCGTGGTAGGAGTTCAGGGTTAAATATACTCATGAGGCTCATAATAATTTGCCGGTGTTCCAGGTCGCCCCCTCCACCCAGCGTTCCCACTAAAACAGGCTCTTCTTTTCCTGACGATGAGATGCCCATTCAGAGCAGAGGAGGCTACACCATCGACTTCGACAACCTGGACTGTGTGAATCCTTTCCAGAGCTCCGGTATAATGATCCCGTCTCCAACCCAACCTGCTGCTCTGCTGTCCGACACCCTGACGCTGGCGGAGCCGGCTCTCCCGGCATCGTCGCCGGCTCCCGAAGAGGTGGAAAACGTTAAGGAAACGGCCGACATGGCTTTGGATGAGACTCTCCCTTTTATCGCGTCTGTGGAGAATTCCCTGGTGGATTTATCTGCGGAAGGTGCGTCCACAGACACCACTGTGATCATAGAGCCGAAGAAAACGTCGCTCGCCGACGATACGGTGAACGTCGAGATTCCTGAACCAGAGCCTGCACCTGTAGTTGATGAAGACGTAAAGGAGTCACTTTCACTCCCTAAAGGATCCTACCAGGTTGACTTCGATAACCTCGACTCGGTGAACCCTTTCCAAACTGGTAGTTCGAAACTCCAGAACTCTCCTCCCGTCTCCGGGAAGTCGCCCGTCTACAGTCCGGCACTGTCTCGAGCCGAGGAGATGAGCTCGGGAGCGACGGCGCTGCCCAGCGAGCGAGAAGATAAACTCTTCACCACGGAGAGGCCCGGCCTTACCGGGGTGGACCCTGACCCCGCCGCCCCCTCAGTAGCGCCCCCTAAAGAGGCTCCCATGCTTTTGGAGTTCCACTTTGACGACGGGGCCGAAGTCAAACGCAAACCTCCTCCCAAACGCCTCGGCTTAAAGAAGCCTCCTCTTTCCAAAACGAAAACCGCAGCTCCAAAACCAGCGTCTGCTCCCACCGAGAAGAGAAGTCCAGAAATCGAACCCAAGTCATGTGACGCGGCGACAGAAATTCCTCCAGCGAGAGGCGCTTACTCTATTGACTTTGACCAATTCGATGATCCGAACTTCAATCCGTTCGGTGCGAAGGCGAAGATGGGAAGTTCTCCTCCTCGTGACGCTCCAGTGGCGAGTCAAGTCTCCGAACAGCCGGAGAACCGCACACACGGGTCAGTGAGGGGAGAACTGCGTCCTATATAAGTCCAGTATATCAGCTGTATGTTTTTAACGCCGTTGGTTTATTTGTGTTTGAACAGTTCTCCTTCCTCTGAAGCTGAAAAATCAGCAGAAGCCGAAACATCTTTCACTGAGGTGACTGCTGAGAAATCCACTCACACTTTAACATTTTTGCCCATATTTTGGTTTAAAATAAGACTTTGGGAACATGTATCGTGTCCGTTGTTTTAGGCAGCAGAAGAACCTGAGGCCCTACCAGTCGCTGAAACCCACCAGCCCTGCGTTCCGGTTCTTCCACAGAAAACTGAGGATCCGGCTTTTCCCTGCGCACTGAGCCAGAGCGCAGAGTTTGACATGATTGCAGCGGATGATGAGTTTGTTCCTGGCTCCATGTGTAAGTGTGTGTGTAAGTGTGTGTGTGTGGTGTGAGCGTTTCCTGGAGTATTGACTGACTTGTGTAACTGTTATCCTGCAGTCATGCCGAGTGACCTGGATGGACAGATCGATTATCTGGAGCAGTTTGGATCCAGTACTGTGAGAGGATATAGTTTTATATGCATTAAAAGAACAAAAACAAACATATTATTGCGTATTATGTGTTCTTATTCGTGTGTGTGTGTGTGTGTGTGTGTGTGTGTAGTTTAAGGAATCCGCTCTGCGTAAGCAGTCCCTCTATCTGAAGTTTGACCCGCTGCTGAAGGAAAGCCCAAAGAAAGCCGCAGCAGACAGCTCCGGGTTCAGTCTGCCTCGTCCCTCTCTGGCCATCCGGTCAGTCACGCGTCACCTCGATCCGTGAGGTTTTAACTAATTTGGTCACTGTGTGTGTGTGAGAGAGAATAAAGACTGTGTGTGCTGCAGGATGATGGAGGCTGCAAGGTCAGAGGTCAGGAGGAAATCTCAGCAGGAAAGCTCAAAACTGCTGGAGGACTTTACCTCACCGGTGAGATATGCGCGCGCGCACACACACACACACACACACACACACACACACACACACTAAAGAGAGACTTGTGTAAGAGTTAAAACCTTCTCACTAGTTCCTGTGTTCATTTTATGTTCGTGATTCCTAACTGTTAGTTCACTGTGTAGTTTCTAAAACTTGCAGATTTTATGATTCTCAAACTACGTGATGTACGTCTCAAAGGAACACGCTCAGCGCAAATAACGCATATCTGTACATAAAGGTTTATAATATATATGCTGGTAAAAGAAATAAGAGTGTGTGTGTGTGTGTAGGCAGAGCCTCCGGTGGTTCAGGACCCCACCGTGCTGGACCTGCTGGTGCCGACGCTGAAGCAGACACAGAAGACCGAGGACATGATCGTGGACATGCTGAAGTACACTCAGAAAGACCTGGACACTGCTCTGGAAAAGGCCCGAAAACAGGTGCGGCGAGTAACGCGTCACTTATCCCTGAAGTTCACGGGTACTCCAGCGCAGTGGGAACACAGAACAGGAACTCGAGCAGGAACAGTTGATCTACTTCGAGCTAAACACGTGACCGAATCTCAGATTTTTGTCAGCAGAGTGAATTCTCTGAATTTTGACCTTCTGTGTCTCCTTACCCATTTAATTAAATTTCATTAAATACACAAATGATCACCTAGCATAAATAACTCCGCTAACGATTCATCAGTGACTCGATCACTCGAGTTTTATTCCAACACGTTCCTTACGGTCTTATTTTATTCTTGTGTTTATATCGCTTGCGGCGAGTGTGAGTGTTCTGTCCATGGATAACGGTTTAGATGTAAAACGAAGTGCGTGAGTTTAACGGCCGTGTGTGTTCTTGTAGGCGGAGGCTCAGATCGAGAAGCTCACGCTGGACAATCAGCACATGGTGTAAGTGCACGCTCGGAGTCAACACCTGTTTATCAGTGTTTATTTACAGTCAGTGTTTAACCTCACGCTTCCTACCTCGCTAGGCTGATCGTGTCCGAGTTCGAGGCACTCATCGCTCAGCTCACAGGTGCGTTACAGTAACGTCTGAACTTACTCACTCTTATTCTCGGTCTCTCTCTCTCTCTCTCTCTCTGCACGTTCATTACGTGCCTGTTTGACTGACTGTGTTTAACGTGCAGCCGAGCACAAGCAGAAGGACGAGCTGGCGCAGGCCGAGCTGAGCCGAGTGCTTCAAGAGAAACAGCAGCTGGCCAAAGAGCTGAGCGACATGGAGCGCTCCTTCTCCGACGTGGTCAAGCGTCTGGACCGACGCAAGGAAGTCATCGATGGCTTCAAGAAGGTGTGTTCCTCACTTTCCAGCACTCGGTCACACCCGTTTTCATTTCAAATACTCATTACATACAGGACGTGTGTCGCATGTCTGTGTATTTGGGATCATAAGTGACCCAACATTAGAATTTTAATACATTTAACTTTCAGTCAACAAAAGTTCATTTTTAACCCAAAGACAGTGTAAAAGTGTCGTGTTGTCCCGTCCCGTCCCGTCCCGTCCCGTCTCTCCCCCCCCCCCAATTTGTAAAACTCTTTAGAATGAATAGATGTTTGTCACATGCTTGTTACCGTTACTTGTCCTGCATCTAATAAATGTGTGAAGGCAATTACAGACCACTACACTGTGTTTCTTACTGTCGTACTGTGTGTGTGTGTGTGTGTGTAGAACGAGGAGACGCTGAAACAGTGCGCTCAGAGCTACTTGGCCAGACTGCAGAAGGATGAGCAGCGTTATCAGACACTGAAAACTCACGCTGAGGAGAAAATCGACCAGTAAGAGCTCAGATATCTGCCTTCTGACTGAAAACAATGACTAAGCGATTATAGTGTGTGTGTGTGTGTGTGAGAGAGAGACTTTGAAGTACATAATCTGTACAGCGCTGTCGTCTCTATGGTTACTTCCCATAGTAACCTGTAGAAGTGTAAAGCGCGGTTACTGTATGTGGAGTCGTGTTGGTTACTTGAACCTTTTTAATGAATTGTAATGGATGTGAGGTTAAGTCTGTCTCTCTCTCTCTGTCTCTCTCTCTCTCTGTCTCTCTCTCTCTGTCTCTCTCTGTCTGTCTCTCTCTGTCTGTCTCTCTCTGTCTGTCTCTCTCTCTCTGTCTCTCTCTCTCTGTCTCTCTCTCTCTCTCTGTCTCTCTCTCTGCAGGGCGAATAAACAGATAGCAGAGGTGCGCACTAAGTTGGGAGGAGAGGTTTCTGCTCTTCAGGTGCAGTTGAGGAGAGAGCAGCTCAAAGTGCAGTCCCTGGAGAAGAACCTGGAGCAGAAGGTACTACACTGAAATACTTCAAGCTGCTTTCACACTCGGGTGTGTCTGGGGGGTGGGGGTTTCCCCCGGTCAGAATAACTCTTCTGCACTGTAGCTTTGTAGACAGAAGTTGTTTTAGTTTGAGATGACGTCGTAACCCTCGGGTTCGAGTTTAAAGCAGAAGAAGCTTTACAGGAGCTTGTCATTATCTCACTGTGACCCAAAAGCTGCTTGTTGGATGTTTAATGTAAGATTAGAAAGTTCAGCTCGTTTATCTCCTCTCAGGTGTGTGTAAAAGAGAACCTGGCTGTATCCTTGCAGTGTGTGTGATTTCTATGTCGTCTGTGTGTTTTCAGACGAAGGAGGTGGAAGACGTCACCAAGCTGTGTGATGAGCTAATTGTGAAAGTGCAGCAGCGCTAAGATTATTCATGTCTGTGTTTGTTTGTTTGTTTGTTTGTTTGTTTGTTTCATTGTTCATTTATTGTTCTCTTTATTGTTCAATTATCTTGTACTTATTGAAATAAAAGACTTTTACTGTGTAACACTGACTTCTTTCAGTGAAAGGTTTAAATAGAGTTTCTGCATTAAACAACCCACACCTGCCTGACTGTACGAGTTATTTACATGAACACCTGTGGCTGGTGTTTGAGGTCTACAGTGAACTTCTCTGGAACTAATGAAGATGGCTTCATCGTGTGGGGAAATTACTCAGCAAAATCCTCTAGTTTTTGGGATTTTAGTTTCTTTGATTTTTAGTGGTACAAACAGTAACACTAACCAAATATTCATCAGTTAGTAGTTAAACATGAAGGTGAAGAACGTGTGTGTGTGTGTGTGTGTGTGTGATCTCCAGTGTAAAGCCTGAGGCTCATTCCTGTGAGTGTTGATCACATCTGAAATGGTGGGAAATAAAAACAAGAAACTCGGAAATAAACATCAAAACATCTCAGATTCTGCTTAAAGTCTTTATACAATGAGACCAGAGTTTTAGGTTTTTGTATAAAGTGTGTCTCGCTAAACGAGGGAGAGGGGAAAAGAGACTCCACCGCCATAAAATTCTGCTTCGTTTTCTCTTTTGGGCCATAAAAAATGTTCATCTTGTCTCTTTATGGGACTTAAATGTGTAAAATGTAGTGGGATTGAGATGCACCCATAATAGCTAAAGAGAGAACTGAATGATAGAAAAATGCCTTTTCTTTTTTAAATTTTTTTTTTTATTATTGTATTGGGTAATAAAATCGGACCGTGAATTTCTTTAATATTTGCTGAACTTTAAATGTTTATTACAGTATTGGACAGATCTGTAAGATAAATCCAACATGATGCAAATTAACACAGAGTGCAGATGTGCGTCTGTAAACTAAACTTATTGAATTTGTACT
Source organism: Stegophilus panzeri (assembly GCA_024331685.1). Taxonomy (NCBI): domain Eukaryota; kingdom Metazoa; phylum Chordata; class Actinopteri; order Siluriformes; family Trichomycteridae; genus Stegophilus; species Stegophilus panzeri. The sequence goes on from JANDJT010000048.1 coordinate 29,327, forward strand.
GACTTTAAAAATCCAACATAGCATATATATGGAAAATGGAAGCAGTTTTACTGTACATTTGTGTACTGTATTTATTTGTATATTAGATTAGTGCTGTATGATATACAAATAAAGAATATTAATTTATTTCGTTTTGAAGGTTAAAGAAATAACTGTTAGTGTTTTTAGATGGTATTCAGTGTCCGTCACATTAATCTGCACAAAAAAAGTGTTGTTTTTGTAATAAAGCGTCTGTAGACTAGAGATTACTTCAGAACGTTTCTCATGGTACTCCTCGACTAATTAAATAGCGCTTCAGTTTCTCCTGTGAATATTTATTTAATAAATGTGTGTATTTCAGTTAAAGTTAATATTGTTGTGCGGTTGTTAGTGGTGTTGCGGTTCTTCTCCAGTCCTGCAGGTGGCGCCGCTTCACCTCTGCGCCATTAAAACCTCCAGCGGGAGCCGAGTGAATAATCCCATCGCGCCAATTTCGAAGTGTTTTGGTCGCTGATGGAGCTCTTTTCTTTTCTTTAGTTCTTTATTATTATTAATTTTTAATTCGTGTCGTTATTCTACAATGAACCCCAAAGGAAAAGGTAGTTAATAACTAATCCCTGCTCTTCCTGCTTGTTTATTTAAACCCTTATCGTTTGACGCGGTGAAGATTGTTTGGAAGTCAAGCTGGTGAAGCTAAGCTAACTGTTAGCATGCTAGCTGAGACGTTAATGCTAAAGAGTAAACACGGGAAGCGCATTTCGATCCAAATGTTCTTTTTTAAAAAAAGGGATTTAAAAAAAAAAAAAAAAATCAGTTCTTAAAATATTTTTATTTGTGTCAGATTATGTTCTCACGCGCCATCAAGTCTAATCAAAACTACTATAAAATGATCCTTTTGAATATAATATCAGAGCAGTACGGCTGACAAAAATCATAAATGGTTTTATTCAGGATAATTATTACATATTCATACACGAATACAGCTTTTTTTTATTTGAAGGTGGTTATATAAATGTGAAAAAGAAGAATAGCAGATAAATATAAACTTTTATTTTTTTGAATACTATTTATTTAATATTACGTACTTATTACTTACTTTATATTTTTGTACTTTCTATTTATTGTGTTTATCAATGATACATATGTGTTAAATGTATTATTCTTTCATAATAAGTCATTAACCCTCCTACTGTTTCTTCTGATTCTGAGGAGTTTATGGAGACGGAATGGAAATATAATGTTAAGTCTGATCTCGTGGTCCATGTCGGTCTGAAATGATTTCCGATCCCAAGCTCGACTGGATTTCTGCATTGAGTCACGTGTAACTGATCTGTTCTGATGTGTACCTGATCACCATGTCGTGTTTTTGTTCTCCGCAGGATCCGGAGACACGACTTTACCTCTCCAGTCCAACAGGTAACTTCCCCGTTCTGCTCCGACACCCCCACGTCCTCCGCACCTCGCAGACCCGACCGTCAGCCGCAGACGACGAGGCCTTTCATCTCATAATGCTCTCACTTATTTATTTTTCTCCACTGCATTCAGGATTTATCAGCTCCTTTTCTCCTTTTAGGGAATCAACCAGTTCAGTGAACTGACTCAGTGATTCAGTAACTCAGACGTGTCAAGAAGTTTCACACGTTCCTAATCTTCCCATCCAAGGAAGACGTCTTATTTTTCTGAAGAAAGGTTTAGAGTGTTGAAATGTTTAAATGTTCACCGTTATTGCTGATGGAAACGCAGACTATTGATAAAATTTCATGCGTCGATACAATCTTGTTTTTTTTCCGTTTCACCTGTGTGCATAAATTCTATGTCGATAATTCAAACATTGTGGGAAAATGTCATTAAAAAAAAATAAAGGAATAAAGAAATCACGTGGCAGCCTGCGATGGGCGTGACCTTCTGTAAAGTGTCTGCGCGGTCTCTCGCAGACCCGTGGGCGTCGCCGTGTAAGGGCGGTTACTTGGTGTCCTATCAGACGAGCAACTGCTCCATTCCGACTAGCGCTGGGCGATTATATCGTTATAATATCTGTATCGTGATAAATGATTACGCAATACACTTTTCTGAGATATCGTTGGTATGGCGATGTATTTTTTTTTTTTTTTTTAGCGTTTTTAATCATTACAAATTAAACGGTACTGAATACATGCTGTTTATTTGATGTAATAAAAAAAAAACACTTAATCTTCTCTGTCTGCATTAAAGAAAAGTATTGTTAAACTCTAACGTTTTTTTTATTTTATTTTACTGCCGTTTTTTGCAGACAGTTTGTTGGCTAAATTGTATATCGAGGTACGCATCGTGTATCGTAGAAGTATCGCGATATGATATATTTTTGTCATATCGCCCAGACCTTCTGATTTTTCATACAGTTACAATTATTTGTGGAATTAAAATAACAGCTGGCTGGCAAGTTTCATTTCATTGTCCCATAACACTATCCGGTTTAAAAAGATCTGAGGGACGCAAAAGGTAACTGATTTGCGACACGCACAAAATTTCGTTTGGAAATGGCTAAAGGGCGGAACTTGAATCATTTGAATGAATCACTAAATCAGCCGGTTCAGAGGATTGAATCAGTGAATCAGTAGCTTTCTTGGACAGCTGTGTTTCTTTATATAAAAACAGAACTCTAGAAAAATGTTAAACTTTATCTTTAGCTCATTAACTTGCTGAAATGTGAAAGTCAGCTTGTCTGAAACATGCGTATTGCACGTTTGTCTCCTTCTCTTTGGTCAGTCTTGGAAATAAACGTATCTTTTTAAAAAAAAAAAAAAAAACTTTTTTGTCTTCTTCAATAACAGCGATGGAGACACCATTAAGGTGTACGTCCGCGTGCGACCTTTGACCCAAGGCACCGGGCTGACGACAGACGGAGACCGGGGTTTGTGTTTGACGGTGACCTCGGATCACACGGTGCGTCTGAACTCCAAACCCGAGCCGCGAAACTTCACCTACGATCACGTGGCGGACGTGGACACGTCTCAGGTGAGAGGAGCGAAAGCGAAGAGTGAATCAAACAAAACACCTACAACAAATAGTTTAAAAGAGTCAACTCACTGAAGTGAATCATAGCGGCGAGTTCAGTCAGTTTGATTCACCAAAAAAGATTCAACATTTATGGTCTTAAAGGTTTTATTAGAATTATTGTGGTTTATTTAAACCTTCAGGTTGACCATGTTTTTGTGTTTTTAGGGCTTTTTTTTTTTTTAAGAGTAAACTGTTTTAACTGCTGTGTGTGTGTGTGTGTTTTATATGTCTTGCAGGAATCCGTGTTCTCCTGTGTAGCTAAAAACATCGTGGAGTCGTGCATGAACGGTTATAACGGCACCATATTCGCATAGTGAGTCTCCAGACTGTACAGAACAACATGCAGTTTCTTTACTCGCAATAATCAGTCAGCTTCAAAACTTTCTTTATATCAAACTAAATCTGGTGTTAGAGTGATTTATCTTTTTCCTCCTTATTTTCCCGATGATGCAGTGGACAGACGGGTTCAGGGAAGACCTTTACCATGCTGGGTGTGTTACACATACGCACACACGCGCACACACTGAGGATCCGTCCGCATGTCAGTGTACAGTGCTAATGAACGCTGAACTGTGTGTGTTTTAGGGCCGAACGAGCTGACGGGTTTCTCTGATGAGCTGCGTGGTGTTATTCCTCGTAGCTTTGAGTATTTGTTCTTCCTCATCAGCAGAGAGGTGGAGAAGGTGAGCTGTTACATTCAACCTCACATCAAACACTCTACCTGCACCACCCTCCTGTCTGTAGACACAGCAGCAGACCCGCCTGCTCGTCAATAAGCCCGCCCACTCGTCCACAGACCGCCCACTTGTCAATAAGCCTGCCCACTCGTCCACAGACCCCCCATTCGTCAATAAGCCTGCCCACTCGTCCACAGACCGCCCATTCGTCAATAAGCCCGCCCACTCGTCCACACACCGCCCATTCATCAATAAGCCTGCCCACTTGTCCACAGACCGCCCACTCGTCAATAAGCCCACCCACTCGTCCACAGACCGCCCTCTTGTCAATAAGCTCGTCCACAGACCCGCCCACTCACCAATAAGCCCGCCTACTTGTCCACAGACCCCCCCCCAGTCATCATCGAGGTCACCTCTGTGTTTTAAATTTTGCGCTGCTTACGTTAAAAGTGCATTATGGGTTATCTTCATTTTCTACGGTACATCATTTGACCCTAACCTGTTGCAGTGCATTTTGGGATTTTATCAGCTAGATGTTCTGGTCACGTTACACAATACTGTAAGTTTGTGTGTGTGTGCGCACGTGCAGTCTGCAGGAGCAAAGAGCTTCCTGTGTAAATGCTCCTTCATCGAGATCTACAACGAGCAGGTCTTTGACCTCCTGGACAGCGCCTCAGCGAGTCTGTTCCTGAGAGAGGACATTAAGAAAGGAGTGTTTGTGGAAGGAGCGGTGGAGAAATATGCGGCTTCAGCCGCAGAGGCCTACCAGGTATACACACACACACCACTAGTGATAGACAGTATGTCTTTAGTGAGTTGACTGTTTTTGCTTCAGTCTGACTTTCTGTGAATCAGTTTTTAACATATTTTGAACTAATTGGATTCACTGATTCATTACACAGAATCTGGATCAGTTGTTCAGAGCAAAGAATCAACACAGTTAATCAGTACAGCAAACAGTTCAGAACTGACCAAGTGAATCTCTATCAAATTACTGACTCAAGTTAAGTTTTAGAGCAGAGTATTGCTACCGTGAACCTGTGAATCACACTCCTTCAGAACACTTAAACTATACAATAAATTAGTGAATGAATCAAACTTAAAACCGATCTAATAAATTGGTGAGGTATGTTAGTTGTCCGGAACAGAAAGTTGATAAATTGGTGAGCTGGGCAAGCTCAGAACTGATTCATTTAACTGGTTACACAAACAGAACAGAGAATTAATACAGTGAATCAGTAAATTAAACAGTTCAGAATCGATTCAGTGAATCAGTTAATCAAGCATTTTGGAACTAACACAGCAAATTAGTACATCAAACTTGTTCAGAATTAGTACAGTGAATCCGTAAATTCACCGGCTCAGAATTGATTCAGTGACAGTTCATAACTGATGAAGAGATTCAGTTAATCAAACAATTTATAATTGTTGCAGTGAATCAGAAAAATCAAACAATTCAGAATTGATACAGTGAATCAGTAAATACAGTTCAGAATTGAATCAGTAAATCAAACAATTCGGAATTAAACTCCAAATGAATCTTAATCAAACTTCAGTCTTCAGAACAGAACTGATGTGCTTTTTTTTGTGTGTGTGTGTGTGTGTGTGTAGGTGTTATCTATGGGATGGCGTAATCGGCGCGTTGCGTCCACGTCGATGAATCGTGAGTCGTCTCGCTCTCATGCCGTTTTCACTATGACGCTGGAGTCCAAGGAGACGGGACAGGAAGTGGTGAACATCAGAACGTCTCAACTTAACCTGGTAGATCTGGCGGGGTCTGAGAGGCAGAGAGACACACATGCTGAAGGATCACGCCTGAAGGTTTGTGTGTGTGTGTGTGTGTGTGTGTGTGTGTGTGTGTGTGTGTTCAACTTTATTTCATAGCTATCACATTAAAATTGTTGTTGTTAAAGATGTTGTGCACTGTTTGACCTTTGACCCCACAGGAGGCAAGCAGCATCAATCGCTCTCTGATGTGCCTGGGTCAGGTTATCATGGCTCTGGTGGACATGTCCAATGGGAGGAGCCGGCATGTCTGCTACCGTGACTCCAAACTCACCTTCCTGCTCAGGGTGAGAGGTCAAAGGTCATACTGGTGTGTGTGTGTGTGTGTGTGTGTGTGTGTGTGTGTGTGTGTGTGTGTGTATACAGCATGCTCGTAGATTAGTTGTGACATGAACATGGCCGTGTGTGTGTTAGGACTCTCTTGGAGGCAATGCTAAGACGTACATCATTGCTAACGTCCACCCAGGATCCAAGTGTTTCGGTGAGACGCTGTCCACGCTGCAGTTCGCCCAGAGGGCCAAGCTCATCAAAAACAAGGTCAATAAAAGATTAGACACTGCAGATACTCGGGAGTGTGTGAGAGATTTCACCGTCTACTAGCTGCTTGTTTGGTTAATAATCTAATGACGGGTTCCCGAATCTTTTGTTTGATATAAAGAACTGAAAAATAGTTTTTTATTCAGTCTGGTACACGGTTGTGATAGTAAATTAAAATATTATTTAATGTAAGATGTTGGATGATAATGATGATTGTGAGATCAGAATTTCAGTGTGTGTGTGTGTGTGTGTGTGTGTGTGTGTTGTAGGCGATGATAAACGAGGACACTCATGGAAACGTGAAGCAGCTCCAGGCTGAAGTGAAGAAACTGAAGGAGCAGTTATCTCTCGCTCTGTCAACTCGCCATAACATCACCGAGCTCGCACCCGGGGGACCGCAGTTCCACACCGGTACACACACACACACAGTGTTCTCTATAACATCATGCGGACGCTGTTGTTACAGAATGAGGAGTAAGTGTGTGTGTGTGTGTGTGTGTGTGTGTGGTGGTGTTTGCAGTGGCGTCTGAGCTCGAGCCTCTGTATAAGACTCGGTTCCTGCAGGCTGTACGACTGTGGAGGAGACGAGAGGAGGAGAAGAAGGTCTCTCACACACACACACAAACACACACACTCACACACACACACACAAAACATAAAAAAATTCTGTTATTATTAATAAAATAATCCATTTCCTCTTTTAATAATAATAATCATAAACGCTGGTTTCTAAATTATTTGATGATCAATGGATCTTTTTTTTTAACAGTAATAAAACATGAAAAGTGATTAGATTTGAGTCCTTTAGAGTCAGTGTACATTATCATCGTTAAAGAGTTGGATTATTATTATTGTAACATTTCTATATCGATTTTTTTAACCAACATTAAGCACAAGCTGAATAATATACATTTACATAAAACAGTTTTTTACTGTATAAATAATTTCACATTTTTGTAGTTAATTTTAGTAATAATGTTCTTAATCGAATTTCTTCTTATTTTTTTTAAATACTCGTTCTAATAGATTTTTTCCTTTTGTTTGAATTTTATTGTAATTATTCTTGATATTTTTTTTGGTGTATGATTTTAATTGAATTATTGTTAATAGTAATAAGTATCATAAAAGAGCCCTAATAATGCACTTCTTTATTTTATTAATATTTTGAAGCATTAGCATGATTAATCCAGTTATTATTCGCTGTATTTAAGTTTATTTCCCCATAAAGATTTGATCAATTAACTGTATTTTCTGCATGGCTCACCCTGAGGAACCGCATCACTGATCCTGAGCTCTGTCCGTGTTCTCTGCGGGTCCTTGTGCAGGTTCTGCAGGAGAAAGTGTCTCGTCTGGAAGAGGCCTGGGCACACAAGGAAAAATTCATTCAGTCCAACCGCATGATCCTGAAGTTCCGAGACGATCGCATCGCCCATCTGAAGAGGGAGCTGGAGACGGGAGAGCGAGCGGAACCGGCACGGCAGGACCAGATTCTCATCGATCAGCTGCTACAGGAGATTCGCCTGCTCAGAGAACAGGTACACACACACGCAGATTAGGTTAGGTACGCACTAACATGGCATGTCAGACACACACACCTCTCTCGCTCTCTCAGGTGGAACATCACCCGCGCATGATGTGGTACGCAGCAGAGAACTGCAGCCTGAAGGAGGAAGTGCGTGCCCTGAGAGCTCTGGAGTCGGTGAAGCACGCTCAGGAGGGCGCGTCCCAATCTGCAGCTGAGCTCGAGCAGGCCTTTCAGGAGGCCTTAAAGTCGGAGGAGGGTGTGGAGGCAACAGGGGGTGAGTGTAGATGCTCAGTTTGGGGCGAGGCCCTCAGCCTGGCAGTAGTTGGTATTAATAATAATAATAATAATAATAATAATAATAATAATAAAACCAATAACATCTTGCTTCTCTTTCACTTCCTTCTCCTTGACAGCGCCACCTACCTGCTCCACCCCGGTTACCTTGGAGACGCTGTCCTCTGTTTCCATGGAGAGGTTGAAGGCCCAGTTGTTACAGAAACAGTCGCAGCTCACTGCCATGGAGCAGGCCTTCGACGATTACAAGCAAGTCAGCAAGTGAGTGCGGGCGTTATCAAAGTGATGGGTGTGTGTGTGGTTCAGTGAGGGCGGAGCTTAAGTCAATATCATGTGACATCACCACTAGCCTTTTTTCCCTTTTACATGTTAAGTGTTGGAATTAAATATTGGTTTTAAAAAGATTTAGAAACGGTTAAAATCAGGTCTGTGAAGTAATAAACTGTCCCTTGAGATTTCGGTTCTGTTTTCAGATCCAGTGCCGTGCTCTTATTCTCAAACTTATACACTTTAAACTCTTTATAACTTATAAAACCTTTTTTTTGTTTGTTCTGAACTTGCCCTGATAGTCACTTTCTGTTTTTCAGGAAGCATCTGCTCGAGCTGGAGTCAGAGAAACGCTACCTGGACAAATCCAACAAGCACTTGGAAAACATTCTAGAAGCTACTAAAGCTCACACCAAACAGGAAGTGTCACAGCTGAATAAGATCCACGCTGAAACGATTAAGGTGCCCCATCTACAAGATTAAAGTCCCGTCCGTACAAATTTAGGATTTTTAATTGTCGTTAATGACAGTAATGATACAGCCCGGTTGTACAACCTGTTATTTAACACAGTGCTTGGACCCCTAAAGATCGCTGCTTGCAGCTGTTATAATTATAGTTATCGTTATAGTTTTTCTTTCCTGCTGGTTTATTTTGTTCTCTGCAGATTCTGACGACGCCGACTAAAGCGTATAACCTGAGAAACCGCTTGGTGCCGCTGTCCAGCCCGGAGCATCTAAACGGCCACGGGGGCGAATCTGAGCCAGAGGACCTCGAGAGCGAACAGCCCCCTCCTGCCATGAGTGAGCTGGCCTGCGAGGCTCTCACTGAGGAACTCAAACAAATGCAGGTAACTCTGAGTGGAGCGTACAATTATTGGGCACACGGGGTGGTGCTGACTCACACGGGGTTAAACGGGGTGTCTGATTCATCGTTAGGAGCAGATGACTCGTCTGAAGAGCCAGGTGGACGAGGAGGAATCCAAAAACAGGAAGCTGCTTCAGCAGATCAGCAAGCTGGAAGAGCAGGTTACTATGGCGACGGAGCAGTCCACTCGCACAGCGGAGGTAGGCGCTTTTTTCCCATTTAAATGGCAAATTTATCTTTATATTTGTAATAACACTTCATTAAATAAATAATTTTAAAAAATCTATTAAATAATAAAGACTTTAATTAAACAGCAATTAAATAAACATGTTATTAACACAAGTTTATTAAGATGAAGTTTGCTGTTGTATGCTTTTATTATTTATTTTATTGAATAAAACCACATGGTTAGAATAATTATTGTAATAATTTAAATAGTTTTTGTACTGTTTCAAATTAAAATTATTATTGCCTAATTGGATTGAAATTGATAGTTATTGGTAGGATTTACAGTATTATATTGACTTCCTGTGTGTGTGTGTGTGTGTGTGTGTGTGTGTGTGTGTGTAGGACTTCAGTGCAGAGAGAAGTTCTTTGATGGAGGAGCAGAAGAAGCTGCAGGAGAGTGTGAGAGCTCTGGAACAGCAGCTCACTGAGGAGAGAGCGGCAGCGGAGGGTACACACACACACACACACACACACACACACACACACACACACACAAAACCCTAACTAGAACCCCAGGTTCTGAATCCTAAGACATTAAACCTGAACCTTGAGATGTGAATGTCCTAAACGTTGCACTTCTGAGCTCTTTTCCTCGTTCTCGCTATGGGAGTGGGGCAGTGACCTTTGACCTTTGCCCCCTCAGTGCTGCGTAGCGAGGTGTGTGACCTGCGTGTAGTGCTGCAGTCGTCGGATAAACAGCTGGAGGAGGCACGGAGGGAGCAGGAGAGAGAGAACACTCAGCTGTCTAACAGCTTAATCAGCACACAGCTGCAGCTGGACAAAGTCAGGTAGGAGCTGATGTACGCACACACACACACACACACACACACACACACACACCAGAAACATGTGCTGTCTTATGTGTTCATGTCTATTGAGAAGCTGTCTATTGTGTGTGTGTGTGCGCGCGTGTGTGTCAGGCTGGAGTGGGAGGAGCTTCAGGAGCAGCAGCGTGTGTTACAGGACGCGTTCGACACCCTGCAGGCCGAGTTTAAGTTTGAAGCGGATCAGTATCACCAACAGCTGGAGGAGAAAAGCAGAGAACACACCGAGCAGCACACACACATCACTGTGAGTCTCTGTCTGTCTCTCTCTCTGTCTCTCTCTCTGTCTCTCTCTCTGTCTGTGATGGATAATAAATAGAGAAAAACTGAAATGTGTGATGTCTTCCTGTGTGTGTGTGTGTGTGTGTGTGTGTGTGTGTGTGTAGGAGTTGATGAACACTCTTCAAGCTGAGCGAGAGCTGATCAGCAGTCTGAGGTCACAGCTGAAAGCGGACAGAGAGAACACCTCCAAGTAAGAACTACTACTGATGATAAAATAATAATAATAATAATAATAATAAAGCTGATTAATCCTGCACCTGTAAGTCAAAGATGTTTAGATAGAGAGCGGCATAAACAGAGTGGAAATTGAAGGAGAGATGGATGGTGAGAAAGAGATGTGGAGAGGAAGCGTGTGTGTGTGTGTGTGTGTGTGTGTGTGTAAATGAAGATGGAATTGTGAAAAGAGTGAGTTGGAGAGATGGATGGGGGTGGGGAGTAAAGAGAGATGGGAAGAAGATGGAAGGAGGGAAGGAGAGAGATAAAGATGGCGTGATGAATATAAATGTGAAAGTGAGAACCTCGTGCTGTTCCACACAGAGAGCTGCTGCAGGCTGTGGAGGAGAACTCGCTGCTCAAAAAACACGTCCTGGAGCTCACTGCTCAGAACCAAGTGCAGGTAGGTGTGTGTGTGTGTGTGTGTGTGTGTGTGTGTGTGTGTGTGTCAGTCTGTCAGTCAGTCACTGGTATACTTATTACTGAAGAATAATTGATTTTGTAATTGATATCTAATTTGACTCGTCCCCCCCCCCTCTCTCTCTCTCTAGGATGAGAAGGTGAAATCTCTGGAGCAGAGTGTGAGCAGTGCGAACGCATCGATCTCCAGCCTGGAGCAGAAAACGGAGCAGGAGAAAGTGAGTCCAGCCGGGAACGCAACACAGCAAAACTGGCTGTGCTGTCTGGGTGGGAGGGGCTTACTGTCTCTCTGTCCTGTCAATCACGCAGACACTCACCAATCACGGGAGTCCATGGGCTTATGTATGTGAAAGGGGACGGATAGCGCTGAAACCCCCCACCCCCGAGTGCGTTACTCCGTCCCGTGACGCAGCATGAGCAGCAGTAGGTTGGCTTGACGTGTCTCGGAGGAAACACGTGTTAGCCTTCACCCTCCCCGGATGGTCGCTGCCTGGTGGGTGGGATCTGGCTAAGACCAAATTAGGGAGAGAATGTTATAATGTACACGTGTATTCTGTATATTCTCAAAAATCTAATTCAGATTGAAGTGATTAGGAAATAAATATTAAAGACTAGTGCTAGTGTTTGAGTGTGTGTGTGTGTGTGTGTGTGTGTGTTCAGGCCGTGGTGTTGGACCTGATGAAGCAGACACGTGATCTGCGCTCTGAGCTCGGACAGAAGGACCAGAGTCTCTCTCTGATGAGCGCCGACCTCAGTGACATCACCGTGAGTGTTTCCTCTTCTGCAGATTGATTACATTGTTTACGTTTGTACTAGTGTGCGTGCTCCTAAAGTATTTAAACACCTACATATATTGATGTATTACCGACTATTTGTCCGAGACGAGTGTTTAACCCTGACTCTGCGGTGTTTACAGGAGAAATACGGCACGGTGTGTTCAGAGAGAGAGGACATGAACAAACTGGTCTCTCGCATGCAGGAAGAAATCCAGGAGCTCAGAGAGGCTTCAGAGCGACGCCTGGCCTCCGACCGTGTCGAGGTGTGTGTGTGTGTGTGTGTGTGTGTGTGTGTGTGAGAGAGAGAGAGACTCTTAGAACCACACATTCATGTTCAACCCTTCTACCTTTGGCCTGCTTATTCATCGCAAAATAATTAATAAACGAGCACAGCGAGTCCACCTAGAGCCCGCCCCAAATGTCCTTATATGGCACATATAGACATGAATTAATCATGATCATTTTTTGTTATCATGACAAGGGGAGTGAAACATCAAAGGAAAGAGAAAAACGTGTGTGTGTGTGTGTGTTGCACAGTTGGAGCTGCTGCAGGAGGATCTGGCGTACGTCACAGAGGAACTGGAGAAGCTCAGTAAAGTTTTGGAGGAGAAAACGACAGAGCTACAGAGAGCCGAGCGTCTCGGCACCGAGAAGGACACGACCATCAGCAAGCTGCAGGAACAGGTAGAACCCTGAGGAGAACCGAGATCTCTCTTAACGTAGCCATGTCCTTCACGAGCTTCCTGTTTCACTGGGCTGCATTTTAAACTCAAACCGAACCTCAGTAGGCATCATGGTTGTTGAGTGGGCGGGGCATGTTTCCTCTAAGAGAGTGTGTGTGTGTGTGTGTAGCTGAAGCAGCAGGAGGAGCAGCTCAGTATGAGGAGTGTAAACGGTGGTCATGCCTTTGCTACGCCTAAAATGAACCCACAGGTAGGGTTCTCTTTATTCATTTTATTAATTGTTGGATGGAGTGACGGGTAAACATGGAAGGATGGATTTACAGAAGTATTATACATTTCTTTAAGTCTTTAGTTGTATAGGAAAATTGTGAATCTTGATGTAGAACAGGTGTGTATACATACCTGTGTGTGTGTGTGTGTGTGTGTGTGTGTGTGTGTGTGTGTGTGTGCGCGCACGCGTAGACGCCGCACACCCCGCGCAGCTTCAACACGGAGCTGTCTCAGCTGTTGGAGAATCAGGAGAAGGAGCTGGAGAGCCGGCGCTCGTCCATGATGACGATGGAGGTGCTGCTGGCCGAACTCAACGCCGAGCGCACGGCCAAGAACGACGAGATCCAGAGACTCAGGGTACACACACACACACACACACACACACACACACACACACACCATAATGAGACACATGAAGAGGTGGACTAGAGTTTGTAGTCAGAAAACAAAACATCTGTCTCAATTGTTATTTTCAATCTTTATAGTAATGTGTGTGTGTGTGTGTGTGTGTGTGTGTGTGTGTTTCCAGGCTCAGCTCAATGAAAAGGAGAATATGCGTTTGGAGATCCAGACTCTACTGGAGCAGTTCTATAACACACAGAACCAACAATCACAGAACAGCACCACCGAGTGAGACACGGGATTTATCATGACAAATAACCCAGTCCATTTAAAACACATTCAAAAACATTTTTATAAAAATCTATCTCTGTCCATCTCTCTGTCCATCTCTCTCTATCTCTCTGTCCATCTCTCTTTATCTCTCTGTCCATCTCTCTGTCCATCTCTCTGTCCATCTCTCTTTATCTCTCTGTCCATCTCTCTGTCCATCTCTCTGTCCATCTCTCTGTCCATCTCTCTCTCTCTCTGTCCATCTCTCTGT
>JANDJT010000048.1:55988-74431 GCA_024331685.1 Stegophilus panzeri
TCGCGCCCCCTCTCCCTCTCCCCCCCCCCCTCTCCCTCTCTCTCCCTCTCTGTCCCCCTCTCTCTCCCTCTTTCTCTCTCTCTCCCTCTCTCTCTCAGCTGCCTCTCTCTCTCTGAAGAGTTTTTTTGCGATGTCATCCCTGCAGCAGCTTCCAGGTTACAGGTGAGTTTAACTTTTTTTTTTTTTCCTCTATGTAACGTTGTTTGTGTCTAATCCTACTTGTTGTTTCGTGTGTGTGTGTGTGTGTGTGGTCTCTCAGGAGTAAGATGTCGTTCACTCAGGGAGTGCCCAGCGACCCCATTGCCTTTGTTCATGCCTTTAAGGTACGAGTTGTTTCAATGGAGTGTATTTATTAAATCTGTGCTTTGTTCCAGTGAACAGCTCAGAGTTCATCTGTGTCCCATATATTCAGCAAGGGGAGATCAGCACTCTGCAGCTAAGTGTGTGTGTGTGTGTGTGTGTGTGTGTGTGTGTGTTTTAGGCCTGGTACACATCCAGAGCTAAAGGAGAATTTAGACGCCCAAAGGTGAGTGTGTGTGAGTGTGTGTGTGTGTGTGTTTGTATGCTCTTCAAATATACAGGTGTTAGATGGTCAAGTGTGTAGTGTACAGATAGAGTGCACAATTTAAGAAATAGGAACCAGTCAGAGAGAGGACATGCTAATAAGAACAGGAAGCACTGACCAAATAAGGAAATAGATTAAACCAGTACGCGGCGTATGGGAGGCAGGAGATCGTGACAGTTATGTTGAATTATAATGTGTTCGATTATAGAAATAAATAGTGGTACTGATGTGTGTGTGTGTGTGTGTGTGTGTTTTAGGATGAGCTGGAGTGGGGCAAAGAGAACTGCATTCAGATCAAACGGATACGAGAGGTTACAACTCTCACTCACTCACTCACTCACACACATCTATACACGCACTTCTTGACACATTTCTGGTGTGTGTGTGTGTGTGTGTTTTACAGGTGGCCGAGTTGTTTGAGGATCTGAAGAATCGAGTGTCACAATTCAACATGCACATCAGCGAAACTTCCTCTCTCTCAGACTACACCAGCGCGCACACACAGAAATTCATACTGCAGGTAACACACACACACACACACACACACACACACACACGAGTAGAACAGGCGTAGTTTAACAACATATATGTATAAAGAGGCTTTTTTTTTCCTTCAGGTCAAAATATATATATATGTTCGTCATAATTCGCAGCCTTAGAAGCACAAGCTACCAAAATAAAATTGCAGATGCAGAGTTTAAAATTGTGACCATGACGACAAAGTCCAAGAAGTGTAACTTACTCCTGCAAGAAATAAATAATAATTATTATTAAGTATCAGTGATCTTTCCGTTGTTCAGGTGGCGATTGCAGGCGCATTTTATCCGCACTACTTCCTCCAGGGAACTGTGGACGAGGAGCTCGCCTCTAAGGAACTCTATGGAAACGACCCCAGGACCACCGTAGTGGTATTCACTCAGCTTCCATTAAACTAGGGGATTAATAATATTATTAATAATAATATTAATATTTCTCTCTCTCTCTCTCAGGTGCGTAATCTCCCTCCATTTGCATTCCTCTACTATAAACAGCTCCAGTCTCTCTTCAGACAGTGTGGTCAGGTCAAATCCATCTCCTTTGACAGCTCCAGGTGTGTGTGACACCACTGTGTGTGTGTTTAATTGTGATTTTATATAAATATGTACTGTGGGTCTGTGTGTATCAGGGCCTATGTAGAGTTCTACCGCTCGTCAATGAGAGGTTCTGGCGTTCTCCCAGAGGTCTCTCTGTCTCTCTTCCTCGCGCAGCAAAGACTTCCTCTCCATCTCTACGTTTATCCTGCTGAAGAGGTGGAGACTTGGGCAGGGGGACAGTGTATCTCACACCTCAGATACGCACGGTACACACACACACACACACACACACACACACACACTGCAACGAGCATCATCAGATGAGCCATAGTTACATTTTAAGTGAGAGTAGTCATATGACCACATCCCCTAGACAGTGTGATGTTTAGATGATCTGTACATTAGTGCCGTTCTGTTACAGGT
Source organism: Stegophilus panzeri (assembly GCA_024331685.1). Classification (NCBI taxonomy): domain Eukaryota; kingdom Metazoa; phylum Chordata; class Actinopteri; order Siluriformes; family Trichomycteridae; genus Stegophilus; species Stegophilus panzeri. The sequence goes on from JANDJT010000048.1 coordinate 58,050, forward strand.
CTCTCTCACTCACTGTGTGTGTGTGTGTGTGTGTGTGTCTCTCTCAGGGTGAATGTGGATTTTCAGAATCAGTCGGTGAGCCCTGTCGGAGTTCTGAGCAGCTCCATTGAGCTGGAGAATCTTCCGTCTAACCCTGTCTTCATCGTCAATATCACCGAGGTGTCTGTTCCGCCTCATTCACTTTCAGTGCACAAATTTAAAAAAAGCAGTGGCTCTGGTGTGTGTGTGTGTGTGTGTGTGTGTGTGTGTGTGTGTGTGTGCACTAACAGGATTTTAATGTGTCTGTGTGTGTGTGTGTGTGTGTGTGTGTGTGTGTGTGTGTAGGTCATCGAAGTGGGGCATTTCTGGGGTTTCCAGGCTGACGAGGCGAGTCTGGAGAAACAGAGGAGGCTGACGGTGGCCATTAATACACGGGAGCTCCGCCCACTTCCTGTCTCACTTTATCCAAATCTTCTGTGTCTCGCCCCTTTCTCTGACACTCACACCGAACCTGGGAACTACTACCGAGCAAAAATACTGCATGTCATGGGGAGTAATGTGGAGGTAACATCTGTGTACACACACACACACACACACCTACTAAAACACCTCCGTGATGGAGAATGGATTGGTTACAGGAAAACTGCACATTGAGTGTACATGTGTGTGTACAGCTGTTCTTTGTGGACTTTGGAAACACTTCCAAGGTGCCATGTAACTCTCTGAGGGAACTTCCTGCTGACCTGCAAGCTCCACCCTTTCAGGTATTGTCTCCATGCCAACAATTTAGGCTGTAAACATTAAACACTTAATCTCCAACAACATGGAGTTAATCCAAAATAGTGTGTACCAGAAGTGTGTATACTGAGGTGTGTGTGTGTGTGCGCGTTCAGGCTCAGGAGTTCAGCGTGGCGTGTTTGGCACCGTCGGCACAGTCGGTGATTCTGGGCGACCAGTGGAGCAGTCGAGCTCAGAACCGCTTCATCACGCTGGTGCAGGGCCGCTCACTCATCGTCACGCTCTACTCTATCCTGCACACCGTTATGCGCGTCCATCTCCACGTCTCCATGGAAACAGGGGACATCAGCGTGGCGGATTTGCTCGTGCAAGAAGGCCACGCTCGACCCGTGCCCGAGAGCTTCGAAAGCAGGGTAACCACAGAAATGACAACGCCTTCCTTTTTTTGAGTTAAAAGTGTGAGTTTGGCAACCTCCATTGTAGCCAAAGCGTGTGATTTATTAGATTTATTACAGATGAGTTATGAGTTATTAATGCTTGCAAAATGAAAGAATAATTTCAGTTTAAGTGTTCACATGTCTGTGTCTCTCTCTCTCTGTCTGTCTGTCTGTCTGTCTGTCTGTCTCCTGCAGCAGTCCCATGAGGTTCTGATGTCTGTGTATCAGGACCTGAAGGATGGAACGTTCACTCCCAGCTCCACCAGTAGCTCCTGGAAAATCCGCAAAGCGGAAGAGAAGCAGCTCATCGACAGTCTGCTGCAGTCCTTCTCCAAATCCAGCCACAGAGTTCCCAAGAGCAAGGTTCCACACCTGCAACCTTCTACAGACCCAGACACAATCAAACACTTTCATTATCATCATCATCATCATCACTCTTACTCCTCTGCAGGTTTTGGTTAAAGGCCCGTCCTCTCCTCATAAGGTCACGTTCCACAGCATGAGCGGCGCCCCACACTTGAGGTAACACACACACACACACACACACACACACTCACTCTTGGCCTGGGTTAATTGCTGCTGTTTGTTTTTAAAGGTCAGTTACTATTGACAGAAACAGCATTAACTCTGTGCTGGTGAACGATCAGCCACACGACCTTCACCACAGAATGCTGGTGGCCGGGTCTGTCTCTCTCAGTGCCTCAGGTACCTGTCTGTCTCTGTCTGTCTCTCTCAGTGCCTCAGGTACCTGTCTGGCTCTGTGTTTACCTGTCTGTCTGTCTCAGTGCCTCAGGTATCGGTCTGTCTCTCTGCACCTCTTTGTATTTATATATTTCTGTGAAGCTGCATTATGACGATGTCCAATGTTAAAAGCACTATACAGATAAAATTGAGTTTTTATCTTGGAACAAGTCAGTGGAGGAAAAATATAAGTTTTAATTTTGTGTGTGTGTGTGTAGGTGTGTGTATTTTGCTTAAAGAGACGACGCTGATGCCTCATATCCATGGCCTTCCAGCCATCATCACCATGCTCTTCACCCCCATCATGGAGCTACGGTCTGTCTCACTGCGCCACACTCACCTGTCTCACTGCGCCTCTCTCACCTGTCATTTCATGTGCAAGAAAGTGTGTGTGTGTGTGTGTGTCCTGCAGCACTGATGAGGAGCAGACCTGCTTCACTGGAGCTCTGTGTGGTTTGGCCTCCAACTCCAGCTCCCATGAGGCCATTCTGCCGGAGCATGACATTGAGATGTCCTTCGATGTGAAGTTTGATGTTGATGACATTGCAGAGGTGATGTTCTCTCTGTGTGTGTGTGTGTGTGTGTGTGTGTGTGTGTACTCAGGTGTGTGCCAATATTCATATAGTAGGATATTCAAGTTTACATACCGAGCACCAGTAATAGTGTGTGCAGAGGGGACTAATTGATGATGCTGAAAGAATGTGTGTGTGTGTGTCCCAGATAAACGCACTGAGAGGAGTGATAAACCAGTTGGTGTGTGAGGGTCCGAGCGGTCTCCTCCATCTCGGCCCGCAGAGAATCAGCTCACTGCAGGAGGATGTTCGAGATCGGCTCATCAGGTGAGAATCGGGGCGCTGAGCTGCAGTAACTCCAGTAGGGGGCGCTGGGGCGCTGTTTCAGAGGCAGGACGAATAGAATGTGAAATAAAAACAGAATATTTATTTATTCTTTACTACGTCCATATCATTATATTTTGTGGGATTCTGAAAGTTTTGATCATTTTACTGAATAATAAGGAGGATATATTTTCTCTTCTATAGAAGAGACAGACGGTGGTGTGTGTGTGTGTGTGTTTTTCAGGCTGTTCTGTAAAACACCCCCCAGAGAGGACCACACTCCTGTTTATTACAAGAACCCCAAAAAATGGAACCAGGTAACCATACGACTGGACACAGGCTTTGTGGAGTTTGTGTACTGTTTGGATAAAGAGTTCCATAAAAATGCATCTTAATATTTTATAGGGTTTTTTTAATGAGTGTGTGTGTTTCAGGTTGACCCCTCCCAGCAGATGGAGGTTGTGCAGAAGGGTGACAGCAGAATTAAAGGTGTTTTGTTCCAGCTGCACCCCATAACTCTACTGAACATGTGAGAGTTTTGTGTTATGATGTTTTTGTTTGTTTGTTTGTGTATTTGATGATTTTATTGTCGAGTAAAAGCACTGAAGAGATTGATATTATTTTCTTGTCTGATGTTGGACTGCAGTTGTTACTCCTGTCCACTAGATGGCCACACGTGTTTACGGCGCTCAATAAAAAGCATTTACTCTGTTTAAAGCACTTAACTCTCACAAAAACACATTGTTTATTCATTTGAATATTACGGCTGTTTGTTTACTTTAATCTAGCGGCATCGTCCGTCTGTCCTGTACGAACACGTTCGGGTGGGCGTGGCCTTTTTTCGTAAATCAGTCATTGCACACACGTGTAACACACGTTTTACATTACAGCACATTTATTTATTTTGTTCATCAATTAAATACGTGAGAGCAAACAGTTACAGAGTCCACGCTGAGCTCAAACCACCGACACTGAACTGAACACGCTCATGACTTTACAAAAGCAGAATTACACTTAACACACTTTCATATTCCTGTGTTCAACACACACACACACACACAGGAGAAAATCATTCACAATATATTCATATTAATACGTGTGTGTAAGCAGTGATGTAACGGCGACTGAGTGTGTGTGTGTGTGTGAGAGAGATGTTCTTACAGTCAGATTGAAGCAGTGCAGAATGAAAGCACAGAAAGAAAGTGATATTTTAATAATATTTACTAAAGACTGACATGCATGCGTTTTAATCCGAAGTTAAATGAGAGAAAAAGCGCGTCCTTCACGTCTACCGGCAGTCTGAAAGATTTTAATGGTGACGTTATTAATGATTCAGTGCGTGTCCCAGGTGTCGGATGTTTGTTTGTGTATTTGATGATTTTATTGTCGAGTAAAAGCACTGAAGAGATTGATATTATTTTCTTGTCTGATGTTGGACTGCAGTTGTTACTCCTGTCCACTAGATGGCCACACGTGTTTACGGCGCTCAATAAAAAGCATTTACTCTGTTTAAAGCACTTAACTCTCACAAAAACACATTGTTTATTCATTTGAATATTACGGCTGTTTGTTTACTTTAATCTAGGGGCATCGTCCGTCTGTCCTGTACGAACACGTTCAACTCTTTTTAAATGTATTTTTATAGGTATGTGTCGATACTCACCCCGAATCATATCATGATTATTACCGATTTGAGGCTGTTGGTTAGCTAACATGTGGTCCAATCAGAGCAGCTAGAGCTAATCATGTGATCATATTTGATTAAAATATACAATATGGGGATATTATCCTAAATTCCCGATACAGCGTCATCATAATCCTGATGGTTTGTGATGGCCCACACCTACAGACTCGGGCTCCTCTTTAAAACACCCTCGTCGACTTCCTCTTAGAAGTGTGTGCATGGAGTGTGTATCACACGGAGGACTGTGCGCACTCAGCAGGAACTGTGTAGCGCAGATGATTTCCTTCGAGGTTTACACACTACACGCTCCCGTCGGGTCAAAAACCCAAACCTCAGGGCCTAGGATTCACAGAGCAGTGCATTCTGGGTAATTTGTGCTCCTGAAGGCAGCAGCGATGTCCGCTTGATGACTGTACGTTACGCGCTAGTAAAGGGGAAGTAGAAGTCGAGGAGGGCGTGTTAAACAGGATTGGGACGCAGCCTTGCTGTAATCGTTACTGGCTTTGCAGTGTTAAGTGGCTTTAGATGGAGGGATTTTATTCACCCTTCCTCTTGGCTCCGGGAACCTTCTCCCTCAACCTGTGTAATTAAAAACAACACCATCACACACACACGTCTCAGCTGAGGAATTACATCAGGCTCGAGTTTCTCACTTTAACGTGTTTGTGTCTGCGGTTCAGTTTTACTCACTTCGTCATTACAGAGTTCACCTGTGTTCTCATAAGTCCCAGATACTGATCTATCTGTTTCTGTAGAGAGAGAGATACAAGGGGAGAGACAGCCACAGACAGAGAGAGATGGAGAGCACCACGGAGAGAGACCGACACAGAGACAGAGAAAGGCACAAACGGCGAAAGAGAGGTAGAGAGAAAGACAGACGGACAGACAGAGGGAGTAACAGAGAGAGAGCAACAGCTTTAATATGAATGTAGTGTTCGCTCTGTATGTTTAGAGTAAAAGCTGTAATAATAACGGTAAAATAGAGTTAATCCTCCTTTCATCTGGTGATGAAGTGAGAGACAGGACACTGTAGCGCTTAAATCAGATCCTACCTGGTATTTCTCGTACACCAGCGGCACGGTGAACACACACACCACAGCTAGAGAGAGACACACACGTCATTCACTTAAAAGTCATCAGAATGTGTTTTCTAGATCAGAGCTCTCTGTGTGTGTGTGTGTGTGTGTGTGTGTGTATTAGTTAATCATTAACCTACAATGATAAACACACACCCCTCTATGCGCTTATATGATATAAATGTGTTCATGAATTTCTATAGTATCGGCTCAGAACGTTCTGGAACGTGTGTAATGTGTAAAGGTGCGGTGTGTGTGTGTGTGTGTGTGTGTGTGTGTTCTTACCCAGAAGGAGTAGAGTGAGGCCGTTAAACAGAGCGCCGACGTACGTCAGTAACCACATCAACACTGCAAACTACACACACACACACACACACACACCTGTAAGTTTTTTCCTCTTGTGTCAGTGTGACACGGTGGTAGGATTACAGACGTCAGTGTTTTTTAAATACGATGATCATAAGCACGATATCAGCATGCCGTGTTTATAAAACAACGTGACGTAATTGTTCTGTTGTGTTTTTAGAATAATGCTAAAAGGCCGGTGTTTTCAGAGACCGCGGAGCTCCTGCTGGTTTCGGTGAAGCGGTACCCCGTGTGTCACTGATGAGGCGGTAGTAGTGATGGGGGGAAAACAACTTTTCAAAGCTTCCAATCAAATGAAACAAATGATTCACGATCTTGAAGCGCTGGAAACCCCACACGGTGGCACCACCTGCTGGACAAAACTGTAAATACAACGAGATCTGGGCCCGAACATCATGGCACCTTTTATTGTTTTCCAAGTTTTCAGAATGTTCCCAAAACATTCGACCTTGGTCTTTTTATTCCACCCGTTTTACATTATTTCAAATGCCAAACTGTCCACTTTCTCCGCCAACTCAAAGACCCACAGCATCTGGCCTTGGGTTGTTTGTTTTATAGTAAAATGTGGTGGGATTTCAGGTCAGGTGAGTAACTGTGCATCCTGAAGTGAGCACTGATCATGGATCAGTACAACCAGAATTGATTCTTTTCGCTTTTATTAACATTCATAATAAAACTGACCCGAAATCAGTTAAACCCATAGTAGATGCTGGTTTATGGGTTCACTGTGAGACCAACGCCCCCTAGTGACAACCATCGGTGTTTCAAAACCATAATGACTTAACGAAGCCTCGTTTGCTGAAATCACGTGACTTGCCTAATTTGATACACGCTCTGAATCACTGATTCGGAACAAAAGATTTGTAAAGGTTTCATGAAGCAGTGTTTCCAATGCGGCCATCACTAGGCGTTAGTAGTAGTAGTACCTCCTACAGTGCTGTAGCGAAAATACGGAGCATACCGACATGGACGATGGTCACTCAAGGTGGGAGGTTGATCAGGTCATGTGACCCGCGTACCTTTAACGTGTCGACGAGGTCCTGGACGAGGAAAAGCCTACGCAGCTCCTTCAGTGTGCAATTCACATAGAGCTGTACTTTCTCCACGTATTTACTGATCTGCTCAGGGGAGAGAGAGATCTCCTTCTCCAGATACGCCCTGACACACACACACACACACACACACACAGAGAGACGGGTCACTGAGTGTACATCCATTAAATCACATCAAAGAGAAGCCGAGCCTCTGCAGGATCAGTAACTCTCTGAGATCAGTGTTACGTCTACAGGATGCGAGTAAACCGCTGTACCGCGTTCACATCCCCGTTTACTGCGCGTGCACTGTTCTGTTCTGGGTTCACTTGGAAGTCACATGACTTCATTTATCCTGGAACTGAGTGTGTGAGGATCAGGTTTGGAGAGTCTGTCTTAACATTGGGTTTGGGACTTGTTCGGGAGTCATTTGAGAGCTGAAAGAGTCGACTCTTATGAACTGATTCAGTAAGAAGAGACAGAAATGCTCATACACGTTTTGTCAGAAACGCTTTCTGCATTAACACACACACACACACACACACACACGATTGCTCACTTGAAGGGGTGTCCATCGTCGGTCTTCTGCACGGCCTGCAGCACGGACTTGTACACTCTGAAGCTGATGGTGGTGGAGAGCGCGGCGAGGGCGAGGTACGCGATCACGCTCACCACGCTGAACTGAGTCAGAGAGAAGAGCAGCAACAACACGCTGCTGAACAACACGGCCGTCTGTTTCACGTCCCGCCAGCGCAGCAGCTCCACCACTGTCTCACACACACACACACACGTGTTAATAGGACACAATGCGCTGGAACCATGATGAAAACAGATTTAAAGTGTGTAAGAACATCATGTCTGATTTGTGTGTTTGCTTTAATGATTATATTTCATTCTGTACAGTCCAGTCTAAATGTGTGAAAATACAATGGTGGGCGGAGCCAATGCTAATTAGATTCATGTGATTTATTACCTGCAGGTCAATTTCAGAACACATTTAATAACAACCCAACATGTTTCTGTGATGTGAGGTTAAAAGTATTTTATTTATTATTAATGTTTCTCAAACAGTAAAAGTGGCACACAATGATAAACATTCGCTGCAGGTTCAAGCAGCTGATACGTGATTCTTTTGGGGGTTTTTACGTTTATGGTTATGAACACACACACACACACACACACACACTCTCTCTCTCTCTCACACACACACACACACACACACACACAAAAACAAAGGGTTGGCAAGGACATTTGCGAAATGTTATCAAGTGTGTTTTTATAAAGGCTTAAAGTGACCAGCTTAAGCAAATGACTTGGGGGGGAGAAATCTCACACACACACACACACACACACACACTCCAGCTCAGCTGGAACACGTCTCCTGTCCAGTGTTTTTTTTACTCCTATTACTTAGACTTTAGCTAAACAGAATAAATCTGTCTAGTTACAGTAATATAATGAACGCTAAGTAGGCTAATATAGCTAACTGCTAATGTACACTAATGACTAGCATCACGCTAACACACCCCAAAATGTGTCAAGATTTTAACCTCAAACAGATTTTATGTAATAAATAAACAAATAAAAAATTTTATACAAACGGATAAAAGTGCAGTGCGTAGCTGAAAACTGCAGCGGTGGCCATCTTGAAAAACCAGACAGCGCTTGATTTAATTGTAAACATTTATTGTTTGTGGTGAACGTAGGGCGTGCAGTTAGCATGCTAATCCGTGTAAGTTTCCAGTACTTTACTTGTTACCTTCTATGTTAGCCAGATAGGTTAAGTACAAAAACAAAAGAAGCAAAATCTGAGTAAAGAGAAATATCCTGGTTGCTCAGCTAGACATGAGGATCCTGAGTAGCATTGTGTTAGCTTGTTCCAAGCCTATTACTAGCAAAAGGAAGGTGTGCTCGGAACTTTTCAGCTAAATTAAGTGCCAGATATGAGCCGTCGTCTCAGAGTGCAAACCCAAACTCAGAAATATCAGATTTCTGACTAAAGTGAGCGCAGCATCAATACGTATCAGGTTTAATGCTAACGCTAATCTTTATGCTCTTAAACACAAGCTAAGCTGACAACTGTAAAAAAAAAAAAAAAAAAAAAAAAACAAACAAACAAAAAAAACAAGCGGCGCTAATGCTACTGCGCGATCAGAGACAGGTGAGGTTTACGGCGATGTTGTGTCTGATCGATCCAGGTGTTCACTTGCACACGTTGCCATGAGGACCAGCACAAGTTCCTGCTGCCGTGGCGACAGTTTCAGTCAGCATCAGTGATGAAAAGAGAGAGAGAGAAAGTGCTCAAGTCTCCTGAGCAATTCTCCCTCCAGTCCCCGCAGTGCTAATTTTAGCTGAAGAAATGTCGGCCATTTTACATTACGCTCGATACAGCGTTAACCCTTTAAAGCCTGAGAACAGAGATGAGGTTCAAACTCACTCCGTTTAATCCGTTAGGTTTTCTTAAAAACCTTTTTTTTTTTTTTTTTAAACATTTATACAACATGAATATTTCCATCACTGATAAGCGTGTGTGAGAAAACAGTATTTCCGGCGATCGGTCATTCACGTAAATGCTGCTTACTGCGGTTAAAATCATGAGAACACTGTTGCTGGGCAACTGGGAAACAACATAAACTAGCTAACGAATGAGGAATGAGGCTAGCGAATTAGCGACTTAGAATATGGCTGTTTTATGTTTTATGTACAGATAGAAAGACACCGCGATCACGGAAATGATCGGAAATGATCAGACACGTCAACATTTACCTGAGATATATCGATCGATTACTAAGAAAAGACTCACAGCTGCAATTACACTATTTACGCTAAGCGTGCGCTGCTAATCTGAAAACCTCGAGGTGTAGATTTCTGACGCGGCGATCTTTTCATAAACATGGCGGAACAGTATTTTATTTGAATGTATATTTTTCCCCCTTAACTTCAAACAAACAGGACTGGATAAATACGTTACTGTGTGGTTTAATAACGTTTCTGTTCGCCAGATCGGTAGCGTTGGTTGTTGTTCGCTAATCATGAATGAATTACATTTCTAGATATCAAGGACAAGCTCAAAGTCAGACGTGGTGTCCTGTATGTAGCGCACTTCGACAGAGGTAGCGGCCATTTTGTTTCAGATTTGCGCTGATGCGATGTGACGTATGGATTAGCATGGCAGGGACAGATTAAACGTTGCACTAGACTCCGCAGATTTGAATTAATTTCGCTTGTCTAGCATCAAATCTACGGAGTAGCCACCTAGCTAACTAATCACCATGCTAGCTACATACACATGTACTAAACTGAACTAAATTAAAGGTAATAACATTTGTACAGCAGGTTTACAGGTCGGACGTTAAAATGGACGCCGACTGTTGGAGATGAAACAGATCGGCTCTTAATGTTCTTTTCTCTTTGAAATACGATTACTGTTTCTGTGACGCAGCGATCACGAGTTTGGTTCCATCACGCCTCCATCACGGTCCTGTCATGCTGTTACTGATGGAGCCGGGACGCCGTTCCGGAACGTTCCGGCTCGCTTTAACCCCCTGACTGTACCTGAGACAGGTGTGGGGTGTGTTCACACTTTACAACGAGGCACACGAGACCCAGTTATGAGACAGTGTTCTTGTTTTAGTGGTTAAAATACCCCCAAGGACCAAATGGAGTCGAGCACAGAGTCACGTAACACCCCTCACGTGTGCACGGTTCAAAACCTCCGTTTACAGCCTTCACGATGACGTGTTTAAAGAAGGCAGCTGTTATCGTCTGTAACGACACGTTTGTTCCCCGGCGCCGTTCTCTCGGTGTCTCTACACTCCGGATCAGCTCGAGTCAGGGCAGACGATGTCCGACCGTCAGAGTGTTAATAACATGTTAATAATGCATGCTAACATTCACCGCTGCTAACACGCCGCCTGAGAGACCACGAGTCAAAACTCATCCAGAACACACACACACACGCACAAGGTCACAACACGTAATACACACCCGGTTAAATCGCAAGAGTTAATGAAGTAAATAAAGCTAACAAAGCTGAGAAAAGACTGACCTGTACCACCCATGACTGCAGAGAGAGAGAGAGAGAGAGAGTGTGTGTGTGAGAGAGAGAGAGAGAGAGAGTGTGTGTGTGTGTGTGTGAGAGAGAGAGGGAGAAAAGAGAGAAAGACAGCAGCTGAGCAAGCACACAAAAGGAGGAGGGGGGGGGCAGCGTGAACATTTGCACACTGATAGAGAGAGAGAGGCTGAACTCCCACTGGCTTTGGCTAGCTGATCACACACACACACACACACACACCGGTCTTAATACAACACATACCCACTGACACATGGTCCAAATGAAAAGAACACACACACACACTCTGAGTGAAGTGTGTCAATATAACAACAAGACTGACCACTCAGAGGCAGAGCTTTGTGTGTGTGTGTGTGTGTGTGTGTGTGTGTTTGACTTCAAGTTTGAAAGAGAGACGAGGAGGAAAAGTAGGTAAGGTGGCGATAGTTGCCATAGATACAGTGCTCCAATTCCCCTCCTTTACACACAGACACACACACAGCTTCAGATGATGAAAAAGCTCATGGGAGATGAAAAGGCTGCTGATGATTGGAGAGTGCAAAACGTCCTTCATCTTCACACTATTTAAAATAGGATTGTGGGCAGGAGTGTGTGTGGTGTGTGTGGTGTGTGTGTGGTGTGTGTGTGTGTGTGTGTGGTGTGTGTGTGTTTGTATAAATATAACTCCACATGCCAACATAGCAGCCATGTCAGCACTTGTCCTTCCTGGGTGAAAGGTCGTTGCCGTGGAAACGCAGAACATATTGTTGTTTGACGATACTATTAAGTTAAATTATATATTTGATGAGAGTGCATGTTTTGTAGAAGTGAACGAAATACAGAGAAAGAGAGAGAGAGAATGTATATCCAACATATGAAGCTACTGATTATAAAATAACTGATGAATATGCGCATAATTATATTTGCATAATATGATGTGTATATACAGAGAGCCCTGATTTTATTTTTATTAGGGAAAAATGGGTGTACATAAGTCTGTTATCGGAAGCGACCCCACCCTCTGTGTGTCTACAGGGAGAAATGATGTAATCACAGTGGGCGTGGCCTGGTTGCTGTAGCAACAGGCTCCTCATCCAAAAAGAACCTCCAAACACAGCATCACTCACCTCCAAACACAACACAAACACACCATCATTCACATCAAACACACACAGTATCACACACCTCCAAGCATAACATCATTCACATCAAACACAACACAACCACAGCATCACACACCTCCAAACACACTCCAAACACAGCCTCACCTCCAAACACAGCCTCACCTCCAAACACACTCCAAACACAGCCTCACCTCCAAACACACTCCAAACACAGCCTCACCTCCAAACACACCCCAAACACAGCCTCACTCACCTCCAAACACACTCCAAACACAACCTCACCTCCAAACACACCCCAAACACAGCCTCACCTCCAAACACACTCCAAACACAGCCTCACTCACCTCCAAACACACTCCAAACACAGCCTCACTCACCTCCAAACACACTCCAACACACACACAGTATCACACACTGATAAATTCAGAAACTCGATATATAAAAATGCTAATTAAGTTTAGCATCACAGCACCAAGATACTGAATGTAGCATAAAAGCACTCATACACCGTAGCATATAGCTAACACTCACTAACACACACACACACACAGCAGTACCGTGACCCTTCCATCCGCTCCAAGGACACTCCTTCTTCTCACAATCCATGTTCTACCACTTCCTTCTCTTCTGTTCACGTTCTCTTTTCCTTTGTGTTCTCGCACACTGTCTGAATCTGAACAGCATGAATGAGCAGAAAGGGTGAACAGAGGGTGGGGTGAAGGAGAGAGAGAGGGAAGGAGGGAGGATGGGAGGATGGGAGGAGAATCTAATGCGATGCTACCGTAGTGACAAACAGGGGCTTCAGCAAACAGAGAGTGAGAGACAGAGAGACAGAAAAGGAGAGAGACAGACAGGTGGGGGGCGATCACATGGTAAACACCGCAGTCTGTACTGCAGCCACTGAGGCACAACACTCATAACAGCCCCATCAAACAGACGCACACACACACACACACACACTCACACACACGACAGAGAACACAAAACACAAGAGGTTCTTTGTCTTTGCTCTTAAAAATGCGACTCTTCACAACCTTATTTTCCATTTTGTGAAATTTTCCTCTAAAATATGAAACATAAATGATAAATCAATGATAAATGTTTATAAAATGATAAATGTTTATAAAAATAAAGGATTATAAATGAAATGTTAATGTACTGAGAATAAATCACTCAAAATAAAACGAGACTGGACCGAGAATCAGGGGATGGATGTGGTAGAGGGACGCCAATACTTTTTCACAGAGTACTGTAAATTAAATAAATGGAATTTCACATAACGTATAATTAGCTTTAATATAAATCTGTTTATTACATCACATATAAACAATCTTTATCATCTGTTACCGTTGATCTCTCAGCATCCCTCTCTCCTTCCCGCCCCCTCTCGCCATGGCAACGGTCAATCACGCCATACCATGTCAGCCTAAGACCACGCCCTTCCTGCATCACCATGGCAACTGCAGGATCGTGTGTCTCTATGTGTGCGAGTGTGTGTGTGCGTGTGTGTGTGTGTGTATGAGACATCAGTGTTATATAATGTGAATATTATAAAAGATTATTTTATGATGATAAACAGTGTGTTTAACAATTTTCCAGAAAGTCTTATATTATATTGCATATTATTTTAGATAGCAGGACCTAATTATTACATAATGATGAGTAGTGTGTGTGAGAGTGTTACAAGTACTTTATTGCCCTCTGCAGGCAAAAATGGCAGCAAAGAGACAGTGACCTGCTTTTATTGCTTTCCTGAACATTCAGTCTGTGTGTGTTTTTTTCAGTAGCATGCATCTGTCTAAATGAGCGAGGTTTTGTGTGTGTGTGTGTGTGTGTGTGTGTGTGTGTGTGTGCGCATTGCCCCAGTTTACAAGGAGCTTACATAAAACAGCATTGGGACTTTCAGATACCAGCATCTGACCTGAAAAGCTGCTCACACACACACACACACACACACACAGTTCTGAGAAACGTCTGCACCCAGAATCCTGTTAGTAATCGGATTTGGAGTTGGTTGAGGGAAGACGATTAATTGTGCAGGTAATAAAATGATCGTCATCACATCAATATTCCATTATGCAAATTTCACACATTTAAATATTTATAATATGTAGTGTGTTCTGATTTCTATTTAACGAGAGGATTTAGTGTAATTCCTCACTAAACCCACAGGTCAGCAATACAGATATAAATATGACTATATATATATATATGATGTCATAATGACCATTACAGCAATTGACCAATGAGTACCTCCTCCTCTTTAAACTAACTCCGCCTCCAACTGCAAATCAGAAAGTGTAAACTCAAACTCAAACTGAAGCATAGACTAACTCCACCCATATCTGTTCAAGCTTATGCTTACTCCGCCCGTGTCTGTTAAAACCTAAATGATCTACACTTAATTAGTTAAAGCTGAAACTGGCCCCGCCCACCTCTGCCTCACTTCTCTTGCTTTTTCACTACAAAACTCTCGTCTTTCCTTTCTTTACCTTTCTGTTTGTTGAAGTGGTGCAGGAAGGGCAGCAGCTCCGCCTCTTTAGCGTTTCTTTTTTCTTCAGTACTAATCACCGCGGTTTTATTCCCTCCGTCCTCTAGAGGGCGCCGTTCACAAGACTCCGTCACTCCAGGCTTGGCTTTAGTGAACATTTTATCTTCCTGTTGTTGCGTCTGAGTGTTGGATTCCCCTCTCAGTGCTGCGCTGGGCTTTTCCTTCTTTTCTTCCTTTACTTCCTGTTCTTTCTCTTTCTGAGGCAGTGAGACAGCGCTGCTCACAGGTGGAGGTGAGCTCAGAGGGGAGCTCGGTTTTAGGGTGCACTTCAGTACCTGCTCCCTCTTAGGGCTCTCCTCAGAAGCTGACTCGATGAGCAGGTCGCTGTCTAGCTCCGCCTCCCTCTCCTCACGCAGCAGGCTGTAAAGCAGGGGGTTGCCATGTTGCACAAATTCCCCCTTCGTGTTCACGGAGACCTCGAAAGGACTGTTAGATCTTCCCTTGTTGCCTCGGTTCATCTCCACACCCACGACTGATGGCTCAAACGGGTTGCCAGGTCTGTCTTTGGCGGTGAACTGCTTTTCACGTCTTGGGGAATCAGGCTCGATTTCGGATTCTCCGGATTCTCCGCTGTCCCGCATCCCAAGCAGTGATGAGGGCTTCATAGGGACCTTGGTGTCCTGATAGAGGACCCTTACGGGCTGGAACAAGATGTCCGAGGGAGACTCTCTTCCTGCGAGGAGACAGAAACAGAGTGAGAAAAAGGAAGTTTATGAAAGAAGGTGTGTGTTGGGTGATGTAGGTGGGTGTGGTTTACCTGTAGGGGAGTGGCTAGGGGAATGATTGACAGATGAAGCAGCGCTGTCATCCTCTGGTTCGGACAGCGTTACCGTAGGAACTCCTTCTTTTCCCAAACTCAGTACGCTTTCCCTCTCAGACACTCCACCTTGTGCTTGCTCTGTTACTAGGATACAGGAATCCGTTGTCACGGTGATCTTCACTGGACTGACAGGGTGTGGTCTGTTCTCCAGTAACTCGTCGTCTGATTGGTCCTCCACGTACGGGAAGGTGTTTCCCAGTTCTCCCTTCACTGCCAGGTGTTCAGGATTCTTCTCCAGGTAGCTTCCCAAATCGAACGGCTCCTTCTCCATCTTCAACTTAAAATCCATGGTCCCATCTTCATCATCTTCATCATCATCATCATCATCATCATCATCATCACGATCCATGTGGCTCCTTATTTGCTGCTTTTTTGAGCCAGTGTTACTACGGTTACTGAGGTCACAAAGATTGTCGCTCATATCCATGTAGTTGTAGGGCTCGCTTTTCTGGGTGTGGAGGTCGCAGGGGTCACCGAGGGTCATCCCAATTCCAGAGTCGCTCCCCAGAGGAGCGGGAGGAGAACGATCATCCTTGGAGGAGAAGAGAGGAACGCCGGTGCTGAAAGGGTTTGAGGAGGAGGAGTTGGAGGAGAGGAGGGAGGTGTAGAGGTCACTCCGCTCAGAGGAAGAGTTCAGGAACTGATTAGACACAGAGTCTGAGAAAGAGAGACAGAAAGAAAGAGAGAGAAAGTGAGTGAGAGAGAGAGAGAGAGTGAGTGAGTGACAGTCAGACAGAAAGACAGAGAGAGAGACAGTCAGACCACTTATAAGTAATAAGCCACTGAAAATTTCATAGCATTTCACACACATACACACTATTTATATATAGTCTTTATATAAGCACTGAGAGGTGAAGGGTAGAGAGAGTCCTTCTCTGTGTGTGTGTGTGTGTGTGTGTGTGTGTGTGTGTGTGTGTGTGTGTGTGTGTGTGTGTGTGTGTGTGTGTG
>JANDJT010000050.1:67592-79046 GCA_024331685.1 Stegophilus panzeri
CCTCCTAGTCTCCACTCAGCATGATGTGCTAATTCAGATGGAGATGCTAATTCTGTGAGAGAGAGATTGAGTGTTCGTTCCCGTAGGAGTCCTTTGTCCTCAGAGTGTAGTTCTCTCCAGGCATCTCGGTACCAGCCTTAAAGTTTTACATATTGATTTACTTTATTAACATATCCAAATGTTAGTGAAACATATTGATTACACTTTATCAATATATTCTATAGTTTCCCCACAATAACTGCTTGCTTCAGGTCCTTCCACAACATTTCTATTGAATTAAGGTCAGGACATTGACTTGGCCACTCCAAAACATTAACTTTATTCTTCTTTAATCATTCTTGCTGCATGACCCACTTTCTCTTGAGATTCATTTCACGGCCGGATGTCCTGACATTCTCCTTTAGAAGTCGCTGGTATAATTCAGAATTCATTGTTCCATCAATGATGGCAAGCACTCTTGGTCCAGATGCAGCAAAATAGGCCCAAACCATGATACTACCATGTTTCACACATGGGATAAAGTTCTTATGCTGGAATGCAGTGCAGTGTTTTCCTTTCCCCAAACACAACACTTTTAATTTTAAACCAAAAAGCTCTCATCCGTCCACAAAACATTTTTCTAATAGCCTTCTGGCTTGTCCACATGGTCTTTAGCAAATGAAGACAGGCAGCGACAACATTGTTGTTCAGGGTTTTCCTTGTGGTGGACTCATGAACATTAACATTGTCCAATGGGAGAGAGGCCTTTAGTTGCTTAGAAGTTACCCTGGGTTCCTTTGTGACTTCACAGACCATTACTATTATGTCTTGCTCTTGGAGTGATCTTTGTTGGTTGACCACTCCTGGGGAGGGTAACAGTGCTCTTGAATTTCCTCCATTTGTAGATAATCTGTCTGACTGTTTATTTGTGGAGGCCAAACTCCTATAGAGATCATTTTGTAACCTTTTCCAGCCTGAGGATCATCAACAAATCTTTTTCTGAGGTCCTCAGAAATCTCATTTGTTCTTACCATGACACACTTCTAGACATGTGTTGTGAAGATCAGACTGTTATAGATCCTTGTTCTTTAAATAAAACAGGGAGCTCACTCACACCTGATTGTCATCCCATTGATTGAAAACACCTGACTAATTTCACCTTCAAATTAACTGCAGTTATTTATGCAGAGATGGAAAATTCTTAAGGGTTCACAAACCACTGTATATAATGTTATTATATTGTTACTTAACGATATAATGTATTTTCACATATAATATCACTTCACTATCAGCCAGCAAATAAAGTTGTCTTTTATTTCAAAAAAGCCCTTTGCAATATTGTGTTTGCAGATTTGTGTTCCAGGTCAGCGCAAGTGTATATTTAACCACGCTGCAGAGCAAATGTTCAACAAGAACTGCTTGTATAACAAGAAATACCTGGACTGTGGGTAAACACCTTTTGCCTTAGGCTACCACTCCTCCAACCCCTGTTGTTGTGTTCTAAAGAACTCTCATTGACATTCTTTCTCTTTCTTTTTTTTTATGCTGACACTTTTGTGTACTTATTCAGCGTCTTTTTCTGTTTTTATTCTAAAACAAGTCCTTTGTCCTAAAAGACCAAAGAAATCAAGGGGAACACAGGATAGAATGTGGCGAGACAGACCATCTCTGCTCTTGTTGTTGATTGTGTTTATGATAGGCCAGGGGTTCCAGACATCTTTCAGACCTCAGAACTGTACACTGCAGTGTGTTTGCCAGGTAAGATACGGGTCTAAAATAATTTGCTAGGTTAATCTGTGTCTTAATCTGTGTAGTTCTTAGCACTGAATGTAGCAACATCTATCAAAATTAAATTTTGTGTTACCTATTAAATTTTAGATATTTTTATCCATATTTTGTGTATCTGTAATCCTCACAATAATCTGTCAAGTGGTAGCTGGCAAGTAGTAAATTAATCTCATGTTTCATATATAAGGAGAATTAGTGGCCCCTTCTAGAACATGAAGGTGGCATGCTTGATTAGTTATTCACGTTTTTGTGGGTTTACATAAATAATATTTATCTTGTATAAATATTAAAATGTACTTTTGCTCAGTGATACCACCTGCAGTTGTAACTCAATGGCCTACTGTTAGCAGGCTTTTGTATTTTAATAAGATTCACATTTATCATGGTTTTATTACTTCAGGGATCCCCAGGATGTGAGTATTGCAGGATCAGCAAAGGTGATGTTGAAACTACACTTGGCCTCACCTCTGCTGGTCTCTTTGCAGGTAAGTTGGACACATCTGGAACACTCTTAATGAAATGTTTCCAGACCAGCACTATTCTGTAAGAAGAAGCTAAGGAGCAGTGAGAAGTGTAACATTTGTATCATGCAGTTCAGGCAGAAGGATATCATGAACATAGGAACATAATTTTCCCTTTGGTGTAGTAGAAGGCTAAAAGCTACAGTATGTCCACCTTGATAAACTATTAACTATGAGAAAAAATATAGATAACTTTAGTTTACTAATTCTGGCTGGGGTTACGGGGGAGTTGTTCTTTGTACAAGAATAGGGTACTTGGCACTCTCCTCTAAATATACTCAGCAAATAAAGAAACATCCCTTTTTCAGGAGACTGTATTTTAAAGATAATTTTGTAAAATTCAAATAAGCTTTACAGATCTTTATTGGAAAGGGTTTAAACGATGTTTTTCATGCTTGTTCAATGAACCATAAACAATTATTGCACATTATTTCACCTGTGGAACAGTCCTTCAGACACTAACAGTTTACAGGCAGGAGGCAATTAAGGTCACAATTACAATAAGTTAGGACACTAACGAGACCTTTCTACTGACTCTGAAAAACACCAGAAGAAAGATGCCTAAGGTTCCTGCTCACCTGCATGAACATACCATAGACCTGCTGCAGGGAGGCATGAGGACTGCAGATGTGTTCAGAGCAATAAACTGCAATGTCTGTAATGTAAGATGCCTGAGACAGTGCTACAGGGGACAGGAAGGACAGCTGATCGTCCTTGCAGTGGAAAATAACATGTAACCATGTGTCCCACCAGACGTGATCGAGAACTTGCAAATGCCTTGGTGGAAGAGTTGGGTAACATCTCACAGTCAGAACTGACCAATCAGGTGCAGTCCATGAAGATGAGATGCACTGTAGTACTTAAAGCAGCTGGAGGCCACCAGATACTGACTGTTACTTTTAATATTGACCCCCCTTTGTTCAGGGACTCATTATTCCATTTCTGTTCTTCAAATGTCTGTGAAACTTGTTCAGTTTATGTCTCAGTTGTTGAATGTTTTTATATTAATACAAATATTTACACACTTTAAGAAATTTGCTGGGGAAAAAAAGCAGTTGGATGTTAGACGTTTATTTTTTTGCTGAGTATATGTTTAGCTGTTCTATTAAAGTACAGTGATTGCAGTTCTAAACCAGGTTTCTTTTACAGGAATGAAAAGCATGTATATGTCGGAAATATAAAGGAGACACTTAATTCCAGACATAGAAAAGCATGTCACTTTTTGGATAAAAGTGTAGATATTCATTTATCAAAGTAATATAGAGCCAGAGACTCTAGGGGTATAAATCCATTGTCTCCAGACATTTTATTAATTTTTTTGCAGATTCACATTTTGATTTCCTTTTTCATGATGCATGAAATTACCCTTTAGAAATAGCAGGAAGTATGCACATAAAAGTCTGGAAAATTAAAAGGCTTTTTTTTTAATAAGGTAAATGCAGGAATATTGAAAAAAGTAGTGGGCTGTAGGTGTGGCCTGTTTCTGTATATGCAACCTGTAGACCATTGCCTCACTATGTTGTATATTTTCCAGCAGTGCTGACACTTTGCTTTGGGCCAGGTTGTATGCCATGGCTGTGTCATTCTTTTTTAGGTCTGCAGAGTCCTGAGATCTGCCAGCATTATGTGCATGCTCCACAGAATGTCACCATTGAGTTTATGGAAAGTCAGAATCCTAAGTATGATACTGTTGTTGTGTCTTGGAAGCCTAGCCAATATGGTAATAATAAAAGGCAGCCTATCCTTAAATTGGCACTTACTTTAAATATTTGTAAATGCTTAAATATTATGTTTAATTGTTTGACTTCATGAAATGTTTATCTGTTCATGCTATTAATAGTTATGAAATAAAATTCTATAATTATTCAAAAATTTTCTCTGTTTCTGCTTTTTTGTCAATGTGCTGCAGGTATTGTTTTTTTGCGTGGTTTCCTAGTTTCCCTCCAGACTTTAGGTGGCACTCAGATCACATGTCAGCTCTTCCTCCTTCATAACAATATGTCACTCTCTGCTGTGCATGCTCAAAGGGTACAGTAATACCTGCCTATCTTGAACCAAATAAACTGATTAAATGGATTTGTCTAGTAATTGTGCATAACAATAAAACTTTTAGATGTGTGCCTTAAAATGGTTTAAAAAAAATAAATAAATCAATAAAGTTATACACTATTGTTTATATGTAATATTTTTGAGAACTACTTTATGCATTTTTGCCCCTCTTTTTGTGCAGGTGTATTACTCCGATCCTTTCACAGATCTCTCTCTGGGTACCCAGTATGCTGTGACTGTGATGGCCCTTCCAGTTCCTGAGATCTGGGACAAATTTTATCATAGCAAATTGTTCTTCACACGGTGTATGTGTTCTTGCACCTAGTTATTTACTGTCTGTTTAAACATGATATCGTCAATATTCAAGCCTATCAAGATTGACAAAAACCAATACGTTACATAATTTTCTTGCCACTTATATATAAAACATTTTTATACTGGCTAGAATAAATAATACATTACTCAACTTTAGTCCACCTCTCTACAGCATGTCCTGAGAAAAATGGCTTGGAGCACTGCAAAACAGGTAATTAAGTACATATTTTTTTTACTGCTTCTAGATATTTTTAATTTTAGATAAGTCAGTGCTTCTTGTTTATATTTTTGCTCCTTGCTTGAACATTGTTTTTTCAAGTTTTAGAAAAGTGTAGTGCATACTGAATGCAGAGTTTATTGAGCATTATGTAACTTGTTTGTATTTCCTGTCTGTCTTTAAAGACTGGTATCCCAGCTATCTTGAAGTCCACCAGGACAACAAGGATATTGTTGTGACTTTTAACTTGGCACCTAAGGATTTGGAAATCAATCGCTATTTATTATCATGCTATGGAGGGGGCTCACGCAGCTTTGAAATTATTCAACCAGTAATTATTTTAATGCCATATCATTCATTCTTGATGAACACTGCAAAAATTTTAACACATTTGTTTACAACACAAAATAATCTTATTTATTTTGTAATTAAATGCAAAAACATAATGCAATAAAAATATATTTATATGAACCTACTGCTCTTAAAATATCTGGAACTATTATCAAAAAATATCTTCATTATTCTAACTGTAAATAAATATATACAACACTGCATCCAGTTGTTCTGCTTTAATGCAGAGTAATGGATTTTGTTGTGGTTCACCTCTTAGGACTTCACTGTAAACAGCACTTATCATACATACCGTTTGCTCAATCTCCACATAGAAACCAACTATACTTGTGAGGTGAGTCTTAAGCGAAGTCAATGAAAGTCATACACCTGTCTTTTTATATTTCTCTCCTAAAGAACTGTTACATTTTTCTCACTAGTCACATAGGTCTTGCTGTAAGCCTAGTATGTATTACAATATATTAGAACTCCTCTGTAACCCTGACAGTAAGAAAAAATCCTGGAGTGCTTTACCAGAGGAATATTTCCAGCCCAACTTTCAAGCCTAATCATTTTCTTCTCTACCTTAACTGTATAACTGTGCTGTGTTGTATCTTTAAGCTATACATTAAAATTTATTTTTGTTTAGATTGCAGCAGATATTGTGGATGCTGTTAGGAAAACTTTCTTTGTTCAAGTACAGCACAATGTAAAAGGTAAACTTTTTCTCTGTACATACACTGGCCACTTTAATAGGAACACCTATACCG
Organism: Stegophilus panzeri; assembly: GCA_024331685.1. Classification (NCBI taxonomy): domain Eukaryota; kingdom Metazoa; phylum Chordata; class Actinopteri; order Siluriformes; family Trichomycteridae; genus Stegophilus; species Stegophilus panzeri. The sequence continues at coordinate 73,562 of JANDJT010000050.1, forward strand.
ATACTGAACAGTTGCACGTTGGAAAAACGTATCTGTATCCTGTTCTTGGCTGACAGGAGTGGACCTTGATGTGGTCTTCCACTGTTGTGGCCAGTTCGAGGTGTTGTGCCTTGTGCCTGAGATGCTTTTCTAGCATAACCTTCCTGTCAGCTCAAACCAGCCTGGCTATTCTCCTCTGACCTCTCTCATCAACAAGGTGTTTCCACCTGCAGAACTTCCGCTCACTGGATGTTTTTTGTTATGTAAATATCCCAAGAGATCAACAGTTCATGAAATACTGAAACCAACCTGCCTGGCACCAACAACCATGCCATGGTCAAAGTCACTGAGATCACATTTCCCCATTTGCATGTCTGTATGAATATTAATTGAAGCTCTTGCCTTTAAAATCTGCATGATTTTATGCATTGTGCTACTGCCACATGATTGACTGATTGGATAATTGCATAAATGTGCAGATGTACCAGTGTTCCTAATAAAATGGCTGGTGAGTATGTTGTTGCTGAAATTGTTATGTTGGTTCAACATTCAGTTTTATAATTGCCATCCATCATATATCATTACAATTTGCCCTTGCTCTAATACACTGTAAGTGAAAATATAGACTGTAATGCAGAAAGATACTGAATTCCATTATGTTTCCTGCCTTTTACTCCCCAGAGCCTTTAACTTTACACAAGGAGGTTGTCTCTTTAGCAGTACTCTTCTCTGTGGGTATTCTACTAGCAGCCTCCTTAACTTTCATCTTTGCTATTCACTGGCAGAAAAAACAGAAGAAAAAGTCAGCAAAGACTGAGATTCCATCAGGTTAACAATTTTTTTATTATTATTATTATTTTCCAGTATTGCAAAATTAATCATACTTTACTTAGAAGTAATGTGTCTATACAATTAACTCATAGTTATTGTGCATAATGCCCCTTCAGTCTTCCTCTAACCTACTCAATAATTATTTTTCTCAGACATAACTGAGGAATATTATGATGAATATACAGAGCATCAGTTTGTACCATTAGCCAACAAGCCCAATCCTCCTCGACTCCTGATTTGCTACTCAAGCAGTGACGGTTCTGCCCATGTAAAGGTTGTCTTGCAATTGGCAACGTTTGTGCAAAAGCATATGGCTACTGAGGTAAAAACAGTGTTAAACCAGTTAAAGTATCTTATAACATTTGAAATATTAAGAAGTACTAGAATTATGTGTTTGATGTATATGTATGTTTTCATGATAGAGTGATCATGTTAATTTACCCGTCAGGTACATTTGGATATGTGGGATGCCTTAAGTATGACTGAGGAGGGAGATTTGGGGTGGTATTGCAGGAAGATAAAGGAGAGTGACTTTGTGCTCGTCATCTGCTCCAAGGGTCTCAACAAGAGACAGCATAAACAGAGAGAAGAAGAAGTGGACCAAAAGACAAATACCTCTTTAGCCATTATAGCCATAATTGGAGAAGAGATATTACGTGCCAAATCTCTAGGTCAGGACCTCTCCAAATACATGACTGCCATTTTTGAGTATTCAAAGAAGTCAGACATCCCCACCATGTTAAGTTTGGCCTCTCATTATACTCTTCCAAAGGACTTGCCACTGCTCTTCTCTCATCTCCATGGAGTGGCTTTACAGAAGCCTGGAGGTTACCTACTGATAGAAAACATCTCAGAGAATGGCTACTCTAAGCTCCCAGCTGGTGCAGCATTACTACTTGCTATTGAAGATGCACGGATACTGATCTCTGGTTTGTACCCATCTGGAAAGAGAATTGAAGATCTGGGCATAACAAAATAACTTGAGATAAGCAGACACAAGACCCAATTCTGACCTGCTTATTGTGTAGGTTTTTCTATTCAAATCAACCAAAGAAGTTATAAGCCTATCTGCACCATAAAGGTTATGCAGGGTTAAATATTGCCAAGACAGTATTGCTGAGAGAGACACTGGTTATAGATGGTTATAGAGCTTAATACCTGCGGCTTCTTTTACGTTAGCTGCTGCTCTCATCACTGTATCAAAGTAATATTGATCACATAAAACTAATATTGGTCACAGATAATCTAGGAGGTGCTATTTTCACACAAACACAAGGGCTGTTGTTAAAGTGTGTAAATCTCAATTGTAAATGTACAACATGTTGTGAGGCCCATGAAATGAGAGGCCCATGTAAATAACCCATAGACATCCACATAGGGCTCCTTTCTGACACTGAACAGTACACTGGTAATCTGGTAATCAGGTAATCTAATACCAAATCCAGGTCTTTAAAAGGGCAAACCTGGCCTTTCGTTGGCTTGTCTAATCTCAAGGTAGACCACATAGAAATGTCAGGGCAGTGCAGGACCAAATTCCACTATACAATGACTTTACTAACTGTAAGTAAAGTATTTGCCTCAGAACGTGAACTACCATGAACTACCATGGCCATGCCCTGTACCCACTCAGTCATTTCAGTGGCATTTATGTGCTCCTTTGACCTTTTTCTTGCTTTGTTCCTCTTTTTTGTAGGGTTTCAAATGTATATGGTTAATTTACATTTCACATTATATTTCAGTAAATCTGTTCAGTAATCATTCTATAGTACTTAGTACATAGTACTCTGAATAGGGTACTCTTAAATCGCATTGCTCATATTAGTGTATGGCTCTGACCTCCGTTTATACCTAACTCATTCTGCGCGATGCTAACAGTTTAAAATTCAAAGTCTCATGCCTTCATTTAAAAAATCTCTTTCATTCACAAAGATATAATATTATGAATAATCACCATTTACTATGCAAAATGTTTGGTAGTTGTTGTAAATTGCCCTTTTGCTGGCAGAGATTTGCCATTGATGTATGCCAAATAATATCATAGGCCTAAATAAAATAATGTTCACTTCAAGTGGCTTTTATTGTCATTTCAACCATATACAGCTGGTACAGTACACAGTGAAACGAAACAACGTTCCTCCAGGACCACGGTGCTACACAAAACACCACACTAACCACATGAGACACAGAACTAATAAGATCTAGACATTTGTTTAGTGTGGAAATGTCCGATATAACAGGTAGTGCAAAAGATAGGTGCCAAAGAGTAACGATATAATTTAACAATGGCATAAATGTAAATATAACATGCTATGACTAATCAGCAGATTAGCTTATACCAAATATGGACATAGCAGTTATTGCAGTAGTAGGCAGGTAAAGTGTATATAGTGACAAGAAATTAAATACTATATTTTTTATAAATTCAGTAGCAGCAAAAATTGCAATGGGAGTCGGATGGTGTTCAGTTCAGTCCGTCCGTGTGTGTGTGTGTGTGTGTGTGTGTGTGTGTGTGTGTGTGTGTGTGCATATATCAGTCCAGTCTCTGAGTATTGTGGAGTCTGATGGCTTGGGGGAAGAAGCTGTTACACAGTCTTGCCGTGAAGGCCCAAACGCTTCAGTACCTTTTTCCAGACGGCAGGAGGGTGAAGAGTGTGTGTGAGGGGTGTGTCGGGTCATCCAAAATGCTGGTGGCTTTGCGAATGAAGCGTTTTGTGTGAATATCTGTGATGGAGGGAAGAGAGACCCTGATGATCTTCTCAGCTGTCTTCACTTTCCGCTGCAGGGTCTTGCGATCCGATGAGATGCGATTTCCGAACTAGACAGTGATGCAGCTGCTTAGGATGCTCTCAATAGTTCCTCTGTAGAACGTGGAGAGGAGGAGGGGTGGGAGATGGGCTTTCTTCAGCCTTCACAGAAAGTAGAGACGCTGCTGGTCTTTCTTGGCTATGGCGCTGGTGTTGAGGGACCAGGTGAGGTTCTCCGCTAGGTGAACACCAAGGAATTTGGTGCTCTTGACAATCTCCGTACAGGAGCCATCGATGTTCAGCGGAGAGTGGTCCCTCCATGCTCTCCTGAAGTCAACCACCATCTTTTTTGTTTTGTCCACATTCAGAGACAGGTTGTTGGCTCTGCACCAGTCCGTTAGTCTGCAAGCCCATTCTTGCAGATGAGACCCACCACGGTCATGTCATCGGCGAACTTGATGATGTGATTCAAGCTGTGCGTTGCTGTACAGTCATGAGCCAGCAGAGTGGACAGTAATGGACTGAGTGTGCTCAGTGTGGTGGTGCTGGAGATGCTGTTCCCGATCAGGACTGATTGAGGTCTCCCAGTCAGGAAGTCCAGGATCCATTTGCAGATGGAGGTGTTCAGGCCCAGTAGGTTCACCTTTCCAATCAGGTGCTTATGAATGATTGTGTTGAATGCTGAACTAAAGTTAGCATTCGAACGTAGGTGTGCTTTATGGGGCGCCGAACTGCACGAAGGTGAAGCGAATGGAGGGAGAGAGAACGACAGGCGGAAGCGCGAGAGAGACCGAGTGTGTGCGCGACCGCGAGAGAGAGCGAAAGTGCAAAAGAAAGTCTGCGTGAGTGGGCGAGAGGAATTGATATATATCAATATATAAGATATAAAAATATAAAATATATTGAAAATGGTAGGATAATCACATTGTACACTACAGCTCACATGTCCAGGGTCATATGCGGTCATATGTTTAAGCTCTCTCCGTCTCTCTCGCGCGCTTTCGGTCCCTCTCGCGGACACACTCGGTCCCTGGCACTTTCTCTCTCCCTCCATTCGCTTCACTTTTGTCCAGTTTCGCGCCTCATACAAAACAACGTTGCTAAAGGACCTGCGTGAAGTTCCCACAGGTTGTAATGTATACAGACCATGTACCTATTAAGCACAAATGCGTCGTTGTTCCCCTGTAGAGTGGGGATAACGATCATAATCTTGAATAATCAACAGTAAAAAAACAACATCAAAGTGTATAAAATACCCCCCTTTTAAAGCAAAACGTACCCAATAGTGTTTTTATAGCGACTTCACTCCGCGCTGTTAGAAGCTTTGTGGTCAAAAGGTAAGAACAGAGCTTAGCAGCAACCACTAATACTTCAACACTTAAGCACTAAAGCACTCACACTTAAACACCAACACTACTGTAATCTACTGAGGGAGAAGATACAGAAAATAATCGATAAAAAGTGCGCGAGCATGAAATGAACCGGTCCTGGAAGGTAATTAAAAACACGTGTAAGAATGTCCGTGTGTATATTAGGAGAGAGAGAGAGAGAGAGAGACACAGACAGACAGACAGACAGACACTGAGACTGACTGTCCTGGAAGGCACAGCATCCCTGTTGCAAACGAGTTTTTATTTATGCAGTAGTGTTGACTGGTTTGTGACTTTCTTTGTGCTGCTTAGGATCTAAGGATCTGGCAACCCAGACCTCCCCAACACACCCACACAGCTAATATGCTCTATAACACAGCTGTACAAAATACCTGATCATGTACCATACCATACCTGTACAAAATACCTGATCATGTACCATACCATACCTGTACAAAATACCTGATCATGTACCATACCATACCTGTACAAAATACCTGATCATGTACCATACCATACCTGTACAAAATACCTGATCATGTACCATACCATACCTGTACA
>JANDJT010000050.1:155462-174951 GCA_024331685.1 Stegophilus panzeri
TTTTTTGTTTATTTAAAATAAAATCCACAAACTGAGTTTTACAAGTATAAACTTCAGACTAAAACGTTACACAACTGTTGTGGCCATGTTTTTTAATTAAACAGGTCATCATCAAAAATCCATGTACAGATTAGTCAGATGAGACCAAAAATTAGGGCATCACATTAAGTGGAAAAAGGAAGTGCCATTAAAAAAAAAAAATGTACATACGCGAGTAAACCAAAATTTTCAAAATGTAAACTAGTCACTACATGTGCTTTTGAAGTTCTCACCCTGCCAGATTTTAATGTATTCCAGATGTAATCTCTCATCTTTTCATCTGACACTTCACCACCAAGCTCCTTCTGGAGGGCTGTCAGCCACACAAGCACCTCCTGCAGGAAACAGACAAAAAGCATCAAACGTATGCAGTTCCATATTCATGCAGATATAGCAGCATATTCTGGATTTTATTCAAATGCTAATTAGAAAATGCTAATCCAAACATGTATTTACAATTGCATCCCCTGTGTGTGTGTGTGTGTGTGTGTGTGTGTGCACATAATTTAAGACATAATTCAAATTAAATTGTAAAACATATTTACAGTTACATTTTCATAAACAACAATGCCTGCCAAAACTAAACTTTAAAGGTGTGATATTTAATTTTTATTATCTAAACTGGTCTAACTGTTCCATGTTGAAAAAGCAATCCTTTTTTTGTGACTGCATTCTTGCATACTCAGGCTAAAACTTAGCCAAAAGAAGGTTTACATTTTCACTGTCAGTGAGGTACGTCTGTCAAACACTATGACAAAATATGATTAACGTTGTAGAAGGTGTATTTTGCATTGCCTGCCATCAATTTCCCCCTCTTGTGAAAACTGCTAAGCTATGTGTAGATCTAAAGAATATACATTTAAACATGTTTAGTGTGGGACCTGATACATTATGGATGTATTATTAATTATGTAATATTATTATTATCATTATTAAAACAATGGACGATCATGGGTTTGCCCTACTGTTACCCTAGTGTCTGGAGATCACAAGTTCGAATCCCGGCGTTACCACAGTAACCCGAGTTCAGAAGAGCAAAATTGGCCAACAACAAAAAAACAATGGATGATCAAAGAACCATTTTGAACACTTCTGGAATAATAGGGTTTTACTCAGACTTGTACCTGGTTAGCGAGTCCATGCAGGGGTCCGGCCAAGCCATTCATGGCTGCACCAAAGGCAAGATAAGGGTCAGAGAGGGCACTGCCCACCAGGTGACTTGTGTGGGCGCTGACATTACCACCTTCATGGTCACTAAATCAGGAGAGAAATATACACATGTAGTTTCCATTCTTATATAGTTATCCCAAATTTTCCATGATCACCAATGACAGACTGGTCTTTTAGGAGAGCTACAGGGTACAGTGGCTTCATGTTCATTCTTTCAATATTAAAAATAAAAAAATAATTATTAGGAGGTATCCACACTCAGGTCCCCTAATTACCAATTTTTTTTTAAATCGGTTTTAAGGCTAAACGTCCAATGCACGCGGTGCAGTTATCTCCCTCCACTATATTGGCTAGTGCCTCGCCATTTGAGGCTTATGTCTGTCTACAGTGCACAATGTGAATGAGCCTGACAATTATGAAAGAATGGATTTCAAATAAATTATCTTATTTACATAGGAGTTAAATATTTTTATGAGGTATGACAGACCTGTGATAAATATAGAAATGAAATGATCAAAATGAGCTGCAACATGCAATTGAAGAAAGAAGGTGGTTGTGGTAGTTATTAATTAAGGAAAGGATAATTCCTGGCTGAAACCAATCGATACAATCAAACAATACATTAAACAGACTGCATAATAAAGTTGAGAATTCATTAATTAGTTATTTAGATACAATAAAAATGAATTAACTAAATAATAAATTAATTCGCTAACTAACTAACTAACATCAGATAGTCTGTCACAGCATGAGAATATTATCAAGTGCTTATGTTAACCAAATGAGAGACCCAGACTAATGCAAGCTGAGGGTATTCTGTACATTTTTACACTGGGCCTGCACACTTTTTTACACCTACATGTCTTATCTGTATTTCACACCCTGGTTTGTTCTGTTCTCACCAGACATATTAAAGATAAAGGCTAAATAAATAGCCACTGGCTGTCTCACTAACTATGACACTCCAATACTAAATTCATTTTTGCTTGTAGTCCAGCCGGACTCAGTAACTAGGTTAGACGGGCCTTGGTCAGAGAGGTGACCAAGAACCCAATGGCCATGCAGAGATGGGAGAACCTGAAGGACAACCATTTTAGAAATACCCCAACAATCAGGCCTTTATGGTACAGTTGCTACATGGAAGCCATTCCTGAGTAAAAGGCATATGGAAGGCACTTACAGGACCCTAAGGGAATCAGGAAAAAGATTATCTGGTCTGAAGAGGCAAACATTTAACACTTTGGGCAGAACTCCGAACACTACATCTAGTGGACTGCTCATCAATGCTAATATACTAGTACTACCTCTACAATAGAGCATGACTGTGACAGTATTATGCTCTGGAATGATTCTTAGTGGCAGGGACAGGGGGAATGAAAATAACGAAAATAATTTGCAGCCAAATACAAAGAGCTTCTTGAAAAAAACCTACTCAAAAGTGCAGACGACCTCAGACTGGGGCAAAGGTTCACACGTCAGCATAGGGCTGCACAGTTAATCGTTTTTAATATGAAATCGCGATTTGAAAGGTACGATTTTCAAATCGCAAGAGCTGTGATTATTCTGATTAAGGACTATAAAATATGGTAACAAGCATCCACGTAGTTAATGACTGTTTGCTTCCTGAGCATTTTACATTTGACGCAGAGTTTAACCAATAGGGGGCATTAACATTGTACATGAATGAATGAGCAAAGAACATCATTTGGAAAGATGAGCGGGAGCAGTTCAACAAAGTGTGTCTGTAGCAGAGCAAAGTCCTGCTGATGACTTGATACCCAAGACAAAAAAAAATATCACAGGATATGTTTGGAATTATTTTGAATTTCGAAGTTCTGATGTACTTCAAAGGCAAGTACTGTGTAAAACCTGCCAAATGTCCGTGTCAGCTTCACGAGGCAACACAACCAACCTGTATCAACACCTGCAGAAGTATTACTGACATCTATGATGAATGTATAGCCAAAACACGTATTTGTTTCAATCACCGTGACTGACATCCAAGCAAACTTCAATTGCTCAAGCATTAGAAAGTTCCACACCTTATAACAAATCTTTACGAAGGTACTGCGAAATAACAGACGCCATAACAAGCTACCTGGCTAAAGATATGGTGCCGATTAACACTGTCCCAAAAGATGGTTTTAAGAATCTTATCCTAACGCTCGATAAAAGATATTGCATTCCCTCTCGTACGTTCTTTACTCAAACCATTCAAAAACTGTATGATACGTGCAGGAAGAAGGTTGAACCTGAGCTGAAAGATGTGTAATATTACGCGACAACAACTGACATATGGTCCAGCAGGACGACTGAACCATATCACTCACTGTCTCACTGTTCATTACATACGTGAGGATTGTAAATGAAAGAGTTGTTTACAAATGTCATACTTTCCCATTGTCCATATATGAGAAAACATCGCTTCTGTATTGACAGATGTGCTAGCTGGCTGGGGTCTGAACCAAGAAGGCCAGGTGTGCATCACCACAGACAATGCAGCCAACATAATACGGGCAGAGGAAATATATGATATACCAAGTTTCAGTGTTTTGGTCACAGACTCCATCTTGCTATTGCTGTTCATAAGTGTTCATATATAATATACATTTTATAATCAGAAATTATTCATATAGAATACCTAATCATATACATGTCATTTATTTTTTTAAAAAAAACATTAAAATTGCAACCATAAAATATATTGGTAACACTTTATTGTAAAATTCAAACTGTTAACATTAGTTAATGTTGAGTATTTAATGTGTATAAATTAACATTAACTTAAATAAATAAATGCTGTAGTTATTTGCTTGATTTGTCATGACATATTTGCATCATGACAGCTATATTTGGGGGAAAAAAAAAAAATGCCACAATGTTGGTGTTTTTAATAAACGGTAGCACTAGAAATTGTGTTGTTTTGTTTGTTTATTGTAGTGTTAGAAGATAAATTTGTGATTATGCTTGGTCTTTCTTTAATGCTGTGCAAACCACCACAACAAACCTGTAGCTCTTTTTAAAAATAATAGTAAATCGCATTTTAAATCGCAAATTGAATTTTTTATCAGAAAAATCACAATTAGATTTTTTTCTCCATATTCAAGACAATGCAAGAGTGGCTTCAGCAGAAGTGTCTGAATGTCGTTGAATGGCCCAGCCAAAGCCCAGATTTGAACCCCACAGAACATTTGTGGAGACAACTCAAGATGGCAGTTCACAGATGCTCCCCATCTGATTTAACTTTAGAGGTTCTGCTAGGACCAATGTGAGAAACTGAAACTGTTTGTAAAGTTTGTAGAGACTTACTCAAGAACACTTGAAGCTGTAACTGCTGTCTGTTTTGGTGGGAGAGTGGTCGAGCATGGGTTTGTAAATGGAGTGCAGACTCTGGGGAAGTTGTAGTAGGGATGAGCATGCACCTGTGGATAGTTCATTAAGTGCAGGGCAAAAGGTGGACCCCGAAATGGTCACCAGCACACCTAATTTTTTTTAATTTGCAACTAGTTTTGATCCTGACAGTCACCAGTGATACTTTTGAAACTAGTCCAGTGCCGTGCTAACTAACATGCATGATGTAGCTTAACTAGCTAGCCAACGTTAGCTAGTGGTAGACAAGGATCTTTGACAATTGACAAGAAACTAAATGGCCATAGAAACCACACAGCTTTTTCTCATTCCCTGCCCGTCTAAACCCTACATCAGATGCCATCAACACAAAGACTGACTTGATCAGGTATTGTCATCCCAAACAGGTTTAGTCAGTATTCAGTCACTGCCAGATGATAACAGGGAAGCATAGCTAATGGAGTCTTATGGGCCTGTGGCTCCCTTGCCTGCAAGGCAGTTTAATTCAGCGTGGCTACAGGAGTTCGCCTAGTTACGTTAAGACCAGGGAAAAATGCACTGCACCTTTTGTGCTCATGCAGGGCATGAAATAGCTGTTAAAAAAAGAATTCATTAGTGGTTTTATTTTTAAAAAGATTCAGTGAAGAAGCATGGTGAGAGTAAAACATAACAACAAGGACTGTTATTGCTAGAAGTGCTCCTTGTGCCACCCCAATAGCGAAAACTGTGAAATGTGACATCACAGTGTGACAAGAAATAAAGATGAAAGAATTTAAATAAAATTCAATGCAGCTGAAGAAATACCATTCACAACGTTAAACTTTCAAGTGGCATGGATGGGTCAGACATTTGATATTTGACACAGCATGTGCAGAGTTTGTAGATTGCATTGCTGATGAATTGAAACGGTGTGCTGTAAGAGGCTTTAAAGGCAAATTACATGTTATAACCAATTACAGAAAAGACATCAAAGGAAAAGACATCACATACTGTAGGCACGTATCTGATGGAATGCCTGTGACTCATCTAATGTTGGCCAAGTTTGATCATCATGCTGAAGAAACCTTAAACACCATCATGCTTCTGCTTGAAAATGCTGACCCAACCACTCCAAACTGGTAGGTACACAAAATGAGTGCTTATGGAGAAGAAGGTGCAAGAATTAACATAGGCAGAACTGGGGGCACTTTTCAAACGTGAGATAGGTGAACATGTTCTGCCCTTCCTCTGTCTACCCTATCAGCTGGTGATGCTGAGAACCCAAAAGTCCCAAAAGCAAGCAGAAGCTGAAAACAAAAGGTGCAGAGTTAGGCTGCACAGTACAAAACCCATTGGCTGTTAAAACTCAGTGCTGGCTTCCACACATTTATCAGGCACTCTCAGTTTTCCTTCAGTCAAATTATGCAACAGGGCAGGGGCAATATATTGCTGTGCATCATCACATGGAGAGCCCAGCCACATTTCAACGACTCATGGACAGAATCCTCTGCCCACACACTGCCCTTGCTGAAAGCCTATTTAGATGACATTATTTATAGTAATGACTGCCAGCAGCAGCACCTTCAACATCATAAGGCTGTCCTGAGATCCTTGAGACTTAATTACTTAAGTCTCAAGGGTTGTACTTAATTATTCAGATGTCACCAGCCTTCTGAATTATTTCAATAAAAAGGGAGCACCAGATACAACCAGTGGATGGAGCCGTGCCAATGGGCCTTTACTCAGGTAATAGCTGCACTTTGTGCCGGGCCACTCTTACACTCTCCTGACTTCTCCCTTCCCTTTGTTTTACAGACAGACGTGTCGGACAGGTGGCTGGGGACTGTGTTGTCCCTGGTGGTGGAGGGGGAAGAGTGTCCAGTGCTGTACATCAGCTACAAGCTCTCAGTGACTGAGAACAAGTAGAGCACAATCTGTTGGGATGAGACTTCAACCTCTGTTCAGACCACTAACCACTCCAGACTCATGTGTGTTTGTGTGCATGTCTGTGTGAGACCACGAGTTACAAAGGGCTGAAGAGCATGCACAAAAAGAAGGAAGGAAAAAGTGCCCTTTAAGCTAACCCAAGCCTTCATCCAATTTCCTAATTTCCTTGCAACCCATGAGTGTGTCACACTTCCAAGGAGCTTCTACAAAGTACTGAAGAAAAGATCTGAATACTTATATAAATGAAACATTTCAGTTTTTAATTAGCAAAAAATGATATTTTGTATAGATTGAAAAGGGGCAGTGGTGGCTTAGCGGTTAAGGCTCGGGGTTACTGGTCAGAAGGTCGGGGGTTTGAGCCCCAACACTGCCAAGCTGCCACTGTTGGGCCCTTGAGCAAGGCCCTTAACCCTCTCTGCTCCAGGGGTGCTGTATCATGACCCTGACCCTGCGCTTTGACCCCAACTTCCTGACATGCTGGAGTATGCGAAGAAAAGAATTTCACTGTGTATATGTATGTGTGATCAATAAAGACTCATTATCATTAATCCATTTTAAACTAAATATATAAATACAAAAATTGTCAAAAAGCTAAGGCTACTGAATACTTTCTGAATCAACTGACACGACCCTATCCTGTATATTAAAAATATGTACTGCTAACATTCAAATAGCTCTGCTACTCACTGCCCTAGTTTGCATAATACACATGCTTCATGACAGGAGTTCTGAAATAAGAGACTAATCATTCATTTGAGACTATGTTCATTTTTAACCAGTCAAGATGATATACTCCCTCTCTCTCTCTCTGTCGAGCTACACATGATACTCCTGAGATGCCAGTGATCCTGACCTTTTCTGCTCTCCGGACCTGCCTGATCCATCCTGATGCCCTACTGCTGAGGATGTCCCCACATGGTGCAGCTTAAAGATCATTGAGATAACTGAGGATGGTACCACTGTAAAACCATAAAGATGGCTTTGGACCTCAGGTCATATGAACAGTTATACTATGATGGCTAGGACTACAACTGCTATGATAGGTTTAGGACTGCAATTACCACAAACAGTTTTACACTCAAGTCTCCATCAGTGATCAGTGGATAAGTTCAACAAAACAGACTTCATATAAAAACTGTAAGGAATTTCTTTGTTACACAACTGCGCTATTTGAGCATGTAGTATTAGCACATTTATAGAAGGGGTGTATTTATTTATAATCACACTATCCGGTGTCACCCAGATGAGGATGGGCTCCGTTTTGAGTCTGGTTCCTCTCAAGGTTCCTCTCGAGGGTTGTTTTTCCTTGCCATCGCTGCCTCTGGCTGCTCATTAGTGATAAACTCATACATTTAAAATCTACATCCTGAACTTATATATTTCTGTAAAGCTGCTTTGGGACAATGTCCACTGTTAAACACGCGATACAAATAAAACTGAACTGAACTGAATTGAATATACCATCTACCAACATTTTGGCCAGCAACGGAGGGCAAAAATGTGACAAATCTGCCGAATATAAGTACAAGATTATACTGCAAACACATCTGACATGACCCTTGTGTGTCAGTCTCTAAAATTAGATGAAAACACCAAGCAACACACGTATGCATGCACTCACGTTTTTAGACAGCCTTTCAGTGCTGATTCAATTCGGGTTAAAGAGTGGAGTATGCAGAATTCAAAAATTCATCTAGCACTACAGAGAGCTACATCCCTGACAGCACAACTAACTATCTGACATCAGAATAAAAGCCCAGTACTTCAGACGCCCCTGTGAGTCACACCAGTGAATACTTCATCCTTTTTTTTTTTTTTTTACATTTTATTATATTCTAATTCTGTACCAAAAATGTATAATATCAAATTTGAATTTTGTTGTGTATCATTAACCCCCAGTTAAAGATATGATACGAGTCTGGCTAGTGTCTTCATTTTCTGTCAACGTTTAACTGCAGGGTGACTCCATGTAGAAAGCAGAAGAATTATATGGCAGCTTGTGCTGCACTTTTACTGAAACGTTTCATATTGGAACGAAATGTCCATGCTGTTCCTTCGTGACAAAAACTTTTTACAGGACAACCTGGACGTCTGCTGGCCATGCAAGTTCCAGCCCTGACATCTACCCTAGTTACATCTTTAATCCTCCTGACGCACCAAACATATACAGATGAGTACCAACCTGTGGATGGTGAGATAGAGTCTCATGAGCTCAGTAAACTGGGGATCATTGTAGCCCAACATGTTGGTGAAATTGTGAGACCAATCCAGGTTGGAATCGATGGCTCCAATGCTGCTGCCCTCACGGTACAGGTTGCGGTAGATCTTAGCCGCCACACAGGGAAGCTTGGAAATCAAGTCCATGGAGTCCTCATACACAAACTAAACCAGAAAAAAAGTAATGAGAGACAGAGGGAATATTTAAATTAGGACACAACATATTAACATAGTGAGACACACAATTGGCTTGCACGTTACTATACTTTCCCCCAAATAAACTTGCCTCCCAGTACTTGCTCTTGTTGACTCCCTTGATTTGATTTTTAATTTCTACCCAATTTTAGCTTTGTCACATTAAAATGCAAATGTATTATTATTTATAGGGATACATTCATAAATTGTATATTTATATCCTGAATGTATATATTGCTGTAAAGCTGCTTTGTGACAATGTCCATAAAATTGAATTGAACTGAATTATTACCTCCCAGTACTTGCTCTTATGGACTCCCTCGGAGTAGGCTCGGGCAAAGCTGCTTTCACTATTTAGAGCAGTGATAGCAGCACTAAACTGAGACATAGGGTGCAGGTTGGTTGGGAAGTTATCCAACATTGTGACCACATGAGAAGGGAGGGCTGCCCTCTTAGCCCACTCTTTCGACAACCAGTTCACCTGTGGAGACAATAAGGCAGGGTTAGGACTGCTGGAGGGTTGCTAAGCTACAGTAGCACAGACATAGTGATCTGTCCATCATTATTCTTTCAACAGAATGGTTTTGTCTAAGATAATTCCCATTGTCTAAGATAAGCATTTATCCATAAAAAAGAAAATGCAGTACAGTATTATAACCCCTAAAATATGCCTTTTGCAGCCTAACCAAACCATAAAGAAAGATGCAGAGCAAGGAACGATAATACTGTCTCTCCAGAAAGGCAATAGGATGGAAAATTATCCAAATCTCTGGTATTATTTCACCAAAAAAAAAAAAAAACTCACCACGTTCCTTTCAATTACATGAAATCAGAATTTCACTCAGGACACTCCTTAGTCATGTAGTGTGTTGGCTGTGTGATAATTACATGCTACATCAATGTGTAAATCCCTCTGATTTGCTTAAAGGTTTTGCTTGTGCATCACAATGTACGTATATTTAGTTGATCTCTATTCTAGGACATTTATCCACGGGTACATGCCGAAGAGTAATTGGAGATGGTACTGGCATTTCCCAGCTATTTACGAGTCAAATAATGACACATCTTACCTGCATTCATGTCATTCACACTGCAATAGATTTCTAAACCAGCAGCGGAAAGGACAGGAAAAATGGCATTGCAGGGTTTCGAAGTGTACATGGGGCAACAGAACACACACGTACTCATAAAAACTTTGTTTTTTAAATCTCATTTATTTATTTGACAAACTACTTGTAGATATACCACATTTAATGATTTATGGTTTACTCTACTTCATTAGACCTTTTTAACATGGTTCACGTCATCCATATCAAGCAGCACCTCAAGCAGGCTACTGGACTTTTAAAGAGAAGTTGTTTTACCATATATAAATGGTAAATGGTCTGCACTTATATATGGCACTGTGTCATTGTTTCTTCATGCAAATGAGTGTGGCCATGCACAAGCACACCACGTTAGAAAGTGTGGGATATATCAGTGGCCTGTGCATACAGCTGGGCATACCAATTACCAATTTCCTTGTGCGCATGTGTGGGTCTTATGTACAAATTTAAAACTTGTTCTATGCATGCAAAAAGGCCCAACAATGTCTTTACTTCTAAGGAGGCTGAGGAGGGTCAACCTGCCCCCTCAGCTACTCATTAATTCTACAAGTGCATGGGGGAGTGTAGCTTTAGCTGATCGATATGGGTATTTGGAATCAATCTACTGTAATGGCTATAAAATTGGATGACTTGGATGACAGAAAATGCATCTGCAACTTTAAAATGCCCAAGAAATGTCAAAGAAATCTGAAAGAAATCTGTTCTTTTGGTGCATTGGGTGATAAATACAACCCCTGGCAAAAAAATTATGCATCATCATCATCCTGAAAATGACCATCACCACCAAACCTATTTTCTATCGATGGAATGAGAAAAGTATACAAAATTTCAACATGTACACCTGTGCATTGACTGCTGAGGTCTTCCCTGGTCCTTTACCTGACATGTAACCCCATATCATAAATGAGTGGGGAAATTTGATTGATTTCTTCATGCATTCATCTTTATATGTTTCATTAGAATAGCACCAGACAAAAGTTCCAGCATCATCTCCTTGGCCAATGCAGATTCGTGATTCACTGAATATCACTTTCATCCAATCCTCCACACTCCATGATCGCTTCTCTTCAGCCCACTGTAACCTTGTTTTCTTCTGTTTACCTGTTAATGCTGATATTCTTTTGGCTTTTCTGTACGTAAATCCTATTTCATTCAGCTGATTTCTTACAGTCCTGTCACAAACACTGACTCCTGTTTCGGCCAATTTGTTTTGTTGTGCATTTTGTATTTTCAATGCATATTGCTTTGAGTTTTCCATCCTGACATTTGCTGTCTTCCTTGATCTACCTGTATGTTTTCCTTTTATAACCTTCCCATTTTGTTTATACTTGCACTAAATTTTAGACACAGTTGACTGGGAACAACCGACATGTTTTGCCACAATCCGTGTTGGATTTCCTCCTCAAAGGATAATCCTTTCCATTGTTTCAACTGACAACTCTCTTGTTGGAGCCTTGCTTCCTTTCAAAAAGGTTAAGGTCTGTAAGCACTCTTTTGACTGTAGACCAATTTGCATTTTTAGACTTGTAGGGGTATTTGTTTTAGAAATGCAAATTACAAGGTGATTCCATAATTTGTTCCTCTACTTGATCTGGGAAAAAATGCCATTAATTAAAATAATTCCATTTAACATATATGAGGTATGTTTCATGAAGCCAGAATGTTCAGCCATTAAACAAAAGATTCTGTGTGTCATATCTGTGCATTGTATATTTGCTACGAAGCAAAAAAACCCGGGTGAGCATCCTCTAAGTGTGGTGATTCCATAATCTTTTGCCAGGGGTTGTACTAGCATACTCTAATGTTAAAATTAGGTGTGGCTATGCAAAATTCGTAATGGTTGGCAGATCTGCATTAGCAGGTCTAATTAGCACTCCTCACCTGTTCCTCAGTGGGCACCTGGCCTGTGACCAGCAGCCAGAAGAGTCCCTCAGGCAGTGGTTCCTCACCTCCTGCAGCCTTTGGCAATAGCTGCTGACATTCTGGAATGCTGTAGCCACGAAAACGAATTCCCTGAAGACCATGAATGATCAAAAGTATACACTCAATGGGTGCTCATATTTTTCTGGATGATATTGAACTTAGCCTCAGCACGCAAAGTCAAATCTGAATTATATTTAAAGTGGTGTATTGACACAAACAAATCAAAACATTTTTTATAAAGGCTAAAATTTAAGTGGCCTACATAATGTAGCACTTACCTCATCAGGGTCAAGCACAGAGGTCTCATATACTAGGCCCTTCATGCCCCTCATCCCTCCATAAACCTGTAACACAAATTTGTATATTAAAATATTAGACATACTATATCCATGTCAGTAATACGTGGCATACAGAAAAACCTAGCCAAATTACAAATCAGTTAGCACATAGAGAATAAAAAAACGTGTTATATCTTTAAGACTAATTCATTAGAAACCATCCAGAAACTATGGATGGATAAAACTATCCGAGCTGCAGTGAATGTGTGCACAGCCGTGTACAACACAGGGCTCATGTCGGGGAATATGAGCGAGTACAAAGCGGCATGCTACACACTGACATGCGTTGAAAGCCACTAAACTCTGGTACAGGGAGTGGGCGGAGACTCATTTCCAACTCAATGACTCCTGGCGCATGTGGCAGGGACTGAGGACAGCATATCTGGCCACATACTGAGATCCTGTGCTGATCAGCTAGCTGGTTTGTTCACTTAAATCTTCAACGAATCCCTAGCTAAGAGTGTGGTCCCCACCGGATTTTAAAAAAATTGGTTGTCATTCCTGTGCCTAAGAGCAAAAAGCCCTCTTGCCTAAATTGTGCTGTAGTCTTAACATCACTTGTCATGAAGGTTTTTGAGAGGCTTATCAAAAACTTTCTGCTCCTCTATCTCTGTCACCATACATGGTGCCATGGCTGATGTCAGGAGAAATGAACATCACTCCAATACTGAAGTCCTTGCACTGGCTCCCGGTCAGATTTCGCATTGATTTTAAAATCCTAATGCTCACATATAAGGCACTGCATGGTCTCGTTCTCAGTATCTGTCTGCGCTATAACTTTATATACTTCCAAGCGTCATCTGCGCTCCTCCCGAGCTGGTCTACTGGCTGTCCCACAGACACGGTTGTGATCTGTAGGGGACAGGGTTTTCTCGTCCTATGCTCCTAGACTCTGGAATGCACTTCCTGCTCGTATTAGAGATGCACAGAATTTGAGCATTTTTAAATCTAACCTAAAAACTCATTTGTTTAGGTTAGCTTTTTCATAATGATTTTTTTTTGTATTCAAGTCTGTTTTTGTTTGTGTATGTTTTGTGTTTTATCTTGTTTTTTTCTTGATATTTTCTTAGTGTAAAGTGTATGGACTCTACAAATATATTTTTCTGTGCAATATATACTTTTTTGTCAACTCACTTTATTAAATTCTCTCAACGGTGTACTGGCCCTTTAATTCAGCATGAGCAGCACGGCAAAAAAAAATTAAATTAAGACTCGACGCAGAAACTCCCGCTTCACTGCTGCAGCGTCCGGTGTAAAATTTTTATCAGTGCAGAGATTACAGAGATTACAGAGATTACACACTGCACTTCTGTCGTCACTCCACACAAGAGACATCATCTTTACACACAGCACGAAACCCATGTGTTTTCCCCGCCCTCTTTTGATTGACAGGATATAATCGGCCCTGATCATCGGATGTTTTTAAACTATTGGCCGATAGCGTGATAAATTGCCTTTATCATCGGTGCATCTCTAATTATAACCCATGGTGTCCTTACACACCATGATACTGTCAGTACATATCACACACAGGGACTGCTGGATCTTGATGTACTATTGCAAAGTCCTTGCATACCATGGTACTGCCTTTACATACTATACATACACACTACCCTTAATGCAGTATTGCAGACCTGTTGCAAAACCTTTACTAGGTGTGGTCCTTTAAAGCAACCCTGTCATTACATACCATTTTCTTTATCTTTTACATGTTGATAGCATTGCCTCATCACAACCCCAGGGTCCTATGTGTGACGCTATAGTGAGGTTACTATTAACAACTTAGTAACCACCTGGAAAACAATAGCAGTACAATAGCAACCACATAACCACACCTTAACAACCACTTGACATACCATAGAAACCACATATCATAGCACCAAGTTAACAAAACCCTGTCAATCAATAGCGATACCATAGCAACACCCAAGCAATCACAGAACAATCTACTAGGGTACCATCACTCTGAATTAGCAACAACCTCACATGATATAGCAACAACATGGGATACCACAGAATCTACCTAGTAACACCCTAACAACAACCTGTTATACCATAGCAATGACCTAGCAATCACATAGTAATACCCTCAGCAATACTACCATGTTTCATTTTTCAGCATAGTGGCAATAATTTCCAACTCACAGCAGTCACTAAAACCCATTATGTCCTTACAAACCATGATACTGTCTTTACATGTCACACACTGCTGGATGCAGTCTTGATGAACTGTTGCAAAATCCTTACAAGAAATACTCCTTAAAAAACCACCCTGGCCTTACATACCATGGTAATGTCTTTACATGCGATACATACACACAATGGCCTGAATGCAGTAGTGCAGAACTGTAGCAAAACCCGTACCAGATGTTGTCCTTTAAAGCCACCCTATCATTATATACCATAATTTATTTATCAAAAACACAACATTGCCTCCTCACAGCTGCATGGTCTTGGGTTTGATCCTGAGGTCAGGTTACTATTAGTACCATACTATACTAGTACTAGAACCTAGTAACACACTATACTAATAAAACCTAGAAACCACCTTGGATACCAGAGCAATGACCTAGCTATCTATAAGTAATTCTCATATAAGCAGGCATTTTTTATTTTTTTACCATCATGTGAGTAGTCACACAGGAATCTCTCTAGAGGGTCATGTTAATTACCATGTGGCATTACCCAGTGCTTGTGTGGTGTTTTTACACTGTTGATTCATTCATCTTCACTAACCATTTTAACTTTGTGACCAGTCAGCTTAACTTATGGGTAATAAAACCAACTAGGTTCATTAGAAAATGTCACACACAAAAATAAATAAATAAATAAATGCAGGATTGGTTAGGAGTGTACAGTGGGATTTCGACATTAAAAACGCAACATATACACGGTTATATTCCAGTCATATATTCATATTCAAAAGTAGCCAAATCACCCAAAATATAGCTCAAGGGCCTAATACAGCTCTCTGACAGTCCTGACATTCAAACTTCCAACCTTCCAAAGACACTAAAGTCAATTGCATTTTCAATAACATAAAATACTACAAGCATCATAAACTCAGGTTTAGGTTTTGGTGACTCTAATGCAATTCCATACTGTCACCAGTACACTTAATTGACATTTATGCAAAAAAGTCTTCTCTTACCATATCCACAGTGATTTGGCCAATGTTGGTTTTGCCATACTGCTGCTTGAAGTTCTTGATTCTAGTCTGTTCTTTGGGAATGAGATCTGCCAGGACATCTTTCAAATTCTGCAAGAGTCAAGAGGTCAAAATATCAGAAAATAGTCTAAAAATAATTGCAGTTAGAAAATTCAAAAGTCAAGACAAGCAAAACAGATTTAACAGCTAAAAGAATGAGTATAATTTAGGCTTGTGAGCAAAAAAAGCAGCATCTGCCCGTTGGCAGCATTAGCATTTAGTCCTTTATTTTTAAATTAATTCCCCATTAACAAGGTCAATAATGCTTTTACTAGCCAAAAACGAAGCTCACTATAAAATTTAATAAATTGCATAAACTATGCATGCATATACTGTGTTGAACAGTAGAGTAGCAAGTTCAAAACAAATTTAACCATAAACCATAAAATGAATGCGACAGGTACAGCGCCCTCCACTAATATTGGCACCCTTGGTAAATATAAGCAAAGAATTCTATGAAAACTTTGTGAATTAAAAAAAATATATTTAAAAAAAAAAATAAATAAATCACAAAAATACTATGCTCTCATGGATATCAAACAATTGCAAACAAAACAGGTTTATCAAAAAACATCTTTGTTAAATATAGGTGTGCAACAATTATTGGCACCCTTTTAGTCAATATTTTGTGCTACCTCCCTCTGCCAAGATACACCTCTGAGTCTTCTATAATGCCTGATGAGGCTGGAGTACATGGCAAGGGATCAGAGACCATTCCTCCATACAGAATCTATGTCCATGCTAGACAACTCTCCTTCAGTTCATCCCACAAGTTTTCTAAGTCAGGGGACTGGGATGGTCATAGCAGGACCTTGATTTTGTGGTCAGTAAACCATGTTTGTGCTGATTTTGATGATGTTTTGGATCATTATCCTGCTGGAAGATCCAACCACGGCCTCTTTTAAGCTTTCTGGCAGAGACAGTAAGGTTTTCATTTAATATCTGTTGATATTTGATAGAGTCCATAATGCCATGTATCCTAGCAAAATATCCAGGTCCTCTGGCAGAAAAACAGCCACAATGCAGTGTGCAGCGTTACTGAGTCATACTGAGTTAGGGTTTTGACTAGCACAGGTGTGCTTTTGGAGGTAGCAAGGTGTAGGGAAGAATGCACTTCAGTCTGGCCTCATACAAATGTAGTTGTTTGGGGTGAAAAACTGGAGGATATGCTAGATTTTACTGATTTGTTTTAAGCTGGGTTGTATACTGAAGAGCCAGATTCAAGCATCTGTTACTCAGCAAGTGTTCTTAGGCTTCAATATATAGGCTCTGAACAGGAGAGGTCCTAAATGCTCCTAAGCCATGTCACAGTACTTCATGATGCACAGTGTCTAGCATTTGTATGTATGAATATCTGGCAGAGCCATAAATTATACTCCCATAATCCAATCCGGATCAGACTAGTGTTCTGTATAGGCACAGTAGTAATGGACAGTCTGCACCCCATTTTGTTTTTGTCAGCACCTCTATAATATCTAAAACCTTAAGGCATCTGTTCTTTAGGAGTTTCATATGTGGATTAAAAGACAGTCTGTTGTTTAAAAGAACTCCTAAAAACCTTGTTACTGCCTTAATGTGGTCTCCATGTTTGCACAGCTCTGCCTCATGGTGTAGAGATTGTATTAAGCAGAAGTGTGTACAGACAGTTTTTGTTTTCAAAAATTTTAACCCATTACTGACTGACCACACATTTTATTTATGAATAGTTGTTGCTCGATGGTATTCACATAGTTCCCCTTGTAGCAAATACAGAAATAGTCAATAATAAAAACTGCACAATATATTAGACCCAATCACATTTACAATAGTGTTTAATACTAAAAAGGGTAACAGAAAGAATGGTTCCCTGAGGTACTCCCAGTTCTTGTGTGTGTGAGATTGAGAGGGTAGAGCCTACCGACTTTAAAACTACTGGATAAAAAAATTGGAGATAAAAATGAGCCAGTGCCCACTAAAACCCCATTTGGTTTTAAAATGCCATACTTCCATGTTGTGTCATATGCTTTCTCTAGATCAAAAAAGACAGCTAGAGTATGTTCTTTTTTTAACAAAGGTATAAGACTCCAGTCTAACAAGGTGATCTAGTGCACTCCTACCCTGACTAAAGCCACACTGGAGTCTACTTATTTGATTGTCAGTTCCTAACCTCCACACAAAACAATTAATAACCACCCTCTCCATGGTTTTACAAAGAGAACTAGTCAGGAATAATTGTTGGGGCCATTATAGTCCTTGCTTGGTTGAGGCAAGTTTTTAGGAAGCACAGACAGAACACTATGTGGGAGGTGTTTTATAAACTGATAGTGACTCTTGTCTGGCCCAACATCAATATCATGGGACTTCTTTACAGAGTTCAGGAGTTTTTCCACTGAGAAGGGCTGGTTATATTGTTCTGTATTGCCTGAGTAGAACTCAAGTTGTGCGTTTTCTTGCAGTACATATATTGCTTGGAATTCAGGGAGGCAGTTTTGTGTTGAGGAGCTCTCTTTGAAGGGCTCTGCAAGCTTGTTTGTTATTTCATGTTTTGTGGTAAGTAGAGTGCCTTGATATTTGATATGCTGTATTTGCAGAGATAAGCAGAATAAGGCACCGAGTTAATTACAGCTCGTGACTGACTGCTGGGTTCTCACTGTGAACAATGGATGAACCCTCACAGATTAGCAAACTTCTCTTAAACTCACTGATCTAGGCCACTGGCTGAGACCTGGTAGCTGGCCCACAGGATGAAAGCACTGCCCCTCAGCTGATAACTTTGGAAAAGTGGGGGGCGACTCACCCAGACAGGTCCCAAGGACAATCAACACAGGCGAGGGCCTTTGTCCTCTCATCCAGTTCACCCTATCCTTATCACAGTGACTGCATCATGATACCTCATATATTCTAGAGGACCAAGGACTGCAAGAATAATACATTAACAACTGAAATTACCAGTTTTCTAACACAAGTTATCCTGTAATTATCATGTTTATAACCACAGTTACCATTAGACATTTGATTGTTTAACATGCATGAGTATGATTGATTATGAATACAGGTGTGTGATTGATAATTAGTAGTGTGTTAACAGCAGCCAATATATGTCTTGTTTGGTATGTGCATGTTCGTCGAGTGATTTCCTGAAAGACGAGAGTAAGGAAAATCAGGTAGAATGTTATGTATAGGTACTAACAGTTGGGACTAAAAGTTTGATTCACACACTATAAAAGGAAGAAAACAGAAGGAATGAAATTATGTGACCACAAAGACAATGGACTGAGTTAAGCCATGAGTGGAGAATGTAGCTACACCCCACCCTAACTTCATGCTGATTGGAGCAAAAACCCTTCGGGTTCTGCACAGCTAGGACAAGGTAAAACCCTTGGACACCATGGAAACAATGAGTTCTCTTCAATCAACACTTTCAGAGAGTTTTCCCCAATCAACATCTTTGGGGAGTCCTCATCAACTAACAACGGCTACAAGAGTTCTCTCCAAATAAGAGTTCAAGAGTTCTGTAATCAACGTCTGCATGACCCTGTTCCTGTAAAGCTTCCTGACTCCAGTCATAAAAGAACCAGAAGAACCGCCGCCAAGCTCATCAAGCTCATCAAAATTGAATTGAATTGAATTGAATTGAATCAAGCAACCCGCCTACGAGACTTTACTCCATTCAGCATTCTGATTGGTGCTTCCTTGCTCAAAAGCAACCAGACCTCTGACAACTCCCCATCACCGGAATCCCTTATACACAACAATGAGGGAATCCCTCATCTAGAGCAACTTAAACGCAAGTTACCTCAAG
The DNA here is from genome assembly GCA_024331685.1 of Stegophilus panzeri. Taxonomy (NCBI): domain Eukaryota; kingdom Metazoa; phylum Chordata; class Actinopteri; order Siluriformes; family Trichomycteridae; genus Stegophilus; species Stegophilus panzeri. The sequence goes on from JANDJT010000050.1 coordinate 174,714, forward strand.
TACTGTCGAAGCTGGAGTATTTAATAGAGCCCTTCTAAAGGAAGCAAAAATTACATTGTTGATGGTTCGTTTAGGTCGAGGTCTAAGAACTGCAAAGAGTGTTAAAATCAGGGAGGCATTCATGCTGTCAAAACTATTTGTGTGTGTGTTAGATTAGTTTCTGTGTATTAGAGTAGTTTAATTAAGTCTTGTCTGAGCAAGTGTCTCTTGTCTATATTTATGATTTATTGTCTTAAGT
>JANDJT010000050.1:185459-208481 GCA_024331685.1 Stegophilus panzeri
CGATTGTATTATACAACTCCGAACAGGTCACTCGCACCGGTGTGAATAAATATTTATTCACAGTCGCACAAAATACTTTTCAGTCACAAATGCGAGTGACATGGTCGCACTGTAGAGCCCTGATCCACCTATTCGGAGACATTTAAGTAAAGACAACAGCCAGAGAAATTAATTGTGTGAATATGTCTAAACCAAGTTTTTTTTTTACAAAGCATTTCTCATCAGTTTCTGCAAAGAACTTGTGTAGAGATGCACTGATGTATCGGCCGATAGTTTAAAAACATCCGATGATCAGGGCCGATTATATCCTGTCAATCAAGAGAGGGCGGGAAAACACATGGGTTTCATGCTGTGTGTAAAGATGATGTCTCTTGTGTGGAATGACGACAAAACTGCAGTCTGTAATCTCTAATCTCTGTAATCTCTGCACTGACAAAACTTTTACACCGGACGCTGCAGCAGTGAGTGTTTTTTTGTCGCGCTGCTCGCGCTGAATTAAAGGGCCAGTACACCGTTGAAAGATTTCAATGAAGATTTCAAATCCAGTTAATGTTAATATATAAAAAGTGTATATTATATATTAGTGTGATGTCAGTGATGGAGTAGAAATGCTTGTGTTTGTGGTGAGTGAATGTGAGACTAACAGGAGGTTTTTTAGAATTCAGTCAATGTTAATATGAATTAATAACATTCAATATGTTAATAATCTTACTTTAATCTTCAGAATTTAGTTTTTGTGTTAATGTTAAGTGTTTTCTGTTTATGAGACCCGTTACTGTCAAACTACTTGTTGAAATGGAGAGAAAGTTTTTATTTGCATTTCCTTCAGAATTGTGGAATTAATTATTATTAATTTTAAAAAAAAGGCATAAAAGGCAGAACTATCGGTATCGGCCGATACCAGTCTGTTATATCGGTATCGCTGGGAAATTTAGTATCAGTGCATCTCTAGTTGTGTGTAATAGAGATGTAACGGTATAAAAATTTCATATCACGATTATCGTGACTAAAACTATCACGGTTATCAGTATTTTGTGCTAAAATGTGCATTTTGTGTGTTAAAATGTGCTGAAAATGTATAAAAAGTACTGATACACAGGAAATAATTGAAACGGGTTTTATATTTGACTATAAAGTGATGGATGGTTGTCACTAGGCTTGCTGCAACAGTCAGGTGTTCCCGGTGTTAGGGTCCTTTCACACTGAGCATGATCAAGCTACGCAAAAGCACTCTATTATGGTTTTGATTTGTGCCTAATTTTGTTTTAAAGATCTATAACACACTACATGAAAGGTAATATTTGAAAAAACATAATAGGTGCACTTTAACAGTCTGTTGTGGCACTATGTGCCGACATTTAAGTGATTCTTCTTCTCTGTGGTCAAAGACAAATACACCCAACATGCAGGCCGATCACCTGACCAGTGAGCTGCGCTACCTAGTGTGCAGGCGTAAAATGCATTCTCGGTCAGCGGCACCTATGGTACAGGTGTGAATTAGCTGAAGACGTTCAATCAGTTCATGTTCAGTGTGAAAGCGCCGTACAACGGCAATTCGCTTCGCTTTATCAGGTCACGCTCAGTATGAAAGGACCTTTACACGGTGTTCGGCCGCACACCGATTACACCACGGTCAGTTTGCTTTTTTATAGTAAAGAAAATCATTTAGTTCAGTTAGAGAACATGGCGGAAGGCAGTAACTTTAGAACTTTAGTAACTTTCCATTCATTCGTGAATATCAAATGTCCAACGTCAAGCCAATTTTATACCAGTCTCTCCCCCCTCGCTTTTAAATCACTTATGAAGGCCTGTACACATTTCACTTTCTGCTTTCGAATTAGCAGCAATTGCTATAATGGTGGGCTCGTTATTATTCTTAATGAAAAACACAACAGTACAACGATACACTCGCTTATATTAAACCAAATATTCCTCCACCATCGTCAGTCAGCTCACTTTCGTCACGTGATAAACGAAGTCTGACTCCTGCTGATCTGTGCTGCGACTCCGACTCGTTCGGCTCATGCTGAATCGAGCAGACGCGTTCTGTGTGTAATTGTAGCGTCCATTTTTACGCTAAAAAAACCCCAAGGTTACACGCTGCACCTGCGTCAGACTCATGCTGGGCGAGTTTTCCAATCGTGAGTTTTAAAATCGTGCACAATTTTAATGATAATTAAATGTGACACGGTAATACTAACCGTCAGGAAATTTTATGGTGAAACCGGTAACCGTTTCATCCCTACTGAGGAACATCCGAACACATCTCTGCCAGTCAATCAGTGGGAAATCAAACCGGCTGATATGCAGTTAATGGGGGTGTAAACACATACCCATGAACCCACTCTTGGCATCTCGACACACACATCATACCAACCCATTTACCTATTATAAAGCCAAAATGACTATTTTCAATAAATAAGACGTAGGCAATTTGCCGCTAGTGTACACTTCATCACATGTAAATCACAGACTGCATCTTTTTTTTTGACCTTTCAAGCATGGGTACACAGCGAAGCACAAGAGGAGCACCTAAGCTCCCAATGACCTCTGACAGCTCAACCTTCTTTTCTTTACAATGAACTTCTTCTTCCAAATTAAGAAACATTCCTACAGGGGTCAAAATACTGCTATGTCGCTTCAGGAGGTACACCACTACAGTGTGCACAACACAGCCGCAGCCTGCTGAACAAAAAGGCATCAAAAGTTGCTGAGAGGTGAGGAAAGGCTGGTATTTCCATCTCCTCGGTCCGTCAGAGAGAAGTCCTGTTATGTTTCAACAGCAGCAGTCTGTAAAGATGATGTGATGAGTACAGTGTGTTTACGAGGAGAGAATTAACCAAAGGACACGATCACCCAAGCTGTATGATGGCTCAGGCCCGTTCTAAGCACTAACGCCAATTACTACAGACATCATAAAACATCAATCTATCCAATCAGGCATAATACATCAAACATATTACTTCTCCACGAGCACAGGACGAACCAGGAGGGTCTGAGTATGATTTACAGAAGAGAAGACACGGGTCTATCCCTGAAGAGTCGACTTACAGATGGGTATTAGAGCATGGCACCGAGATGGTCTGTAAGGGAAAACCTGCAATGCAATGAGTTGGCAGCTCGCCGGCGATAAACTGCTTCAGACGAAATACAGAAGGTCGCGCCAGTTCGCCACCATGTGCGAATAACTGACGTGACAAAAATGCGATACAAGGGAACATTTGAAACAAAATAATAGGGATAACAGCTTTATATGTTTAGCTAGGATACGACCACCTCACTCGCTCTCTCGTCACGTCATAGCATTTGGCCAGCTAGTTCTGCTAGCTAGCGAAGCACTAAGATGGCTAAAGAAACTGATAACGCGAAGAGGCAAGTTGCCAATTGTTAACGAATCGATATATACACACACCACAAAGCGTGAAAACAGTTGTGAAACCACAACAATTTAAAATACCCTTAATGTTACTTATTTAATGGATAGCCGATGTTTCAGAGACATGGCAGCGACAGCTAGCTAACTGTGTAGCTACAATCCACAAACTCGCCCTCGGTTCAGCAGCCGGTCAGACACATTGAACTTTAAACGCTTCACGTTAGCTAATTCCATTAAACAGCACAGCTATAGGCCTACTCTTATCTAAAACTGTAGTGTGCATGCAATCAACAAACCTACTGATTCTGCACAATTACAATGTACTATTAAAATTCATAAAACAAAAGTATCAGCTAAACTGAGCTAGCTTTTGTTGGCCTATTGGGTAGAAATCGGTTAGTTTTCGGAAGTTAATAACTCTTACCTTTGAACAAAGAAGTCTATGGGACAACCTACTAATAGTAAGAAGAGACATAATGCTTGTATTTGTAAACGTGTTCCTATATATAAATATTATGAACTGGTATTGATGAATCCGCTGCCGGTGCGCCGCGGAACTGGTTGAAGGTGCCCCTACAGTGGATAGAGTGAAGGTTGAAAAAGGTACTCGGGCTCTAAAGCAGTGGCGAGTTGAATCCCAAATGGCTCCATGTTGAGGATGTAGTGCACTAACTAGTGCGCAGAAGCCATCATTTCATACCATGTGTAGTGCATTGAAGTAGGAAGCGGTGAGCCGTTTAGTATTTATCCGCATTTTGGATTGGATGGGGCTTGGTTTACAGGAAACTGCGAAAAGCACCAGCATTCGCCAGCTCGATATATAACTGCGTTTCATTGGATGCTGACGTCTGCATTCTTTCATATGATTGGTTCAATTCTGTGAAGCCTACTTTGGCCTTTGAATAGGTGTTCTGGGATTTGCCTGAAAAAGGTGATTAAATTAAGTTATTATTTATGTTATAGAGAGTTATTTCTTCACAAAATCAAAAATGTATTTTACATGGGTAAGCGCATACGATTGAATTTCGATTTATCCAGTTGATTTGGTTTGGTTATTACCTCAGTAAAGTGTGCCATGTGACGTGTAGTAAGCAATGACGTGGTAGGGTGCATGCAACAAAGGAGTTCCCCGTTTCACTATAGGAATAATAAGTAGAAAGCAGGATCGAATTATAAACCAAGTGAATTCTCACTGGAAGCATTTCTGAAGACTTATCACTGATAAGTATTCGGCAGTATAAAGCAGGTTATGTATCGTTCCGTGTACATTTTAACTGTTTGTTACTTGCATTAAATTCGTAGCAAACAGAAGACATAAGAATTTTAGCTAAGTCCTTATTTGTGTGTTTTAATTACGTTCGCTATAGGACAGTTCCAGGACATTATAAACGTTCAGAGCAGATATAAGTTCAGTCATGAAAGGATGTTCGCAAACATATTCAGATGACCTTAAAGGTCTGTTCACACCGGGACGATTATTGCAGCGGGTTAAACGGTCCGTTTTTCGCCACTTTGTATGTGTGTGTGTGTGTGTGTGTGTTCGCCACGTTTTTTGTGTTAAACGCGGGCCACGTGCTGAATGAAAGTGCAAATTCACTCCCTGACAGTAGATGGCGCTTATTGAAAGCAGAAATACCCCCGGTACACAAGGTGGCGCTGCACCACTTTCCGTTTCTGACACCCGCTTACCCCTGAGAAGAAGAGATCCAGTATTTACGTCTTTTGCAGAAAGCCGTTCACACACTTTTGCGAACTGGCTAACTGAGATTAATACATAATATCTACAAGCACCAGCACTCTACAGCAACTGATATATAATGTTTTTGATTTAACATGTTCTATCGAAATGTAAGGCATTTGGGGTTTTTTGTCACTGCAACAAATACTTCTTTAAAGCTAAATCCTTAAAGTTCTGATTTTAAATAATATACTCTTTAAAAAAAAAAAAAAGTAATGATGGAGTTAATTCAAAGTCACAGCAATAGCATTCACATACTTATGGGAAGACAGATTTTTTGGGGGAGGGTCTGGGTATAAGACAACTCTTGTTGTGCCCAAAAATGTTAATGTTCCTGCAAATTGATGAAGTGTTTAATATGAATAGTCTTTTTTTTGTGGTCATTATGAAAATACAACCACTTAATAATGTGGCACGTAGCTATTTGAATAACAGGTCAAGAATATTTATATGCATATATATATATGTCTGGTGCAAAATAAATACAATGGACTGTCATTCAGCGGATTATCATTTGCATGTTTCCAGAGGAGAGACAAAGAATAAGCGCTATCTACTGTCAGGGAGTGAATTTGCACTTTCATTCAGCACATAGCCTACGTTTAACGCCTGGGTGTGAACACAAAAAAAATGTGCCTAAAACGGGACGTTTTTCGCAGCGCGAAAAAAAATGTCCCAGTGTGAACAGGCCTTTAGGACAGGACGTTAGTGAACATTCGAACGTCCGGATTTGGTTCCCGACCTGACAGTCATCTGTCACTGGATCTGATCAACAGTCAAATGCTGATTTCCAGCACTGTGTTACCATTGCTTTAGCCGATACCTCGGAATAAGCTAAAAGACCTTCATTATCTGGTTGGCTGATTGGCTGGTCTTAGTTAGTCTCCCAGCCTGGTCATAGCTGGTTCTACATCACTTGTCAAACAAATGGAGGAGTGTTATGGCATGGGCATGTATGACTGCCAATGGAACAATTTGTCTGCAAGTCGCTGTACATCATCTAGATTTATTTCTGGCAGATATAGAAGGGACTGGGTAAACTCCATAGTTCCACTATGCTGGTGGAAGTAACCATACACTGCTTTGAGTCAGAACGGAAGTTGCTGACATCATGTGAAGGGTCTACTGAGTTTGATGATGAGTTTCAATTTATTTTAGAGTCAAACTGGATCGATTCAGGTGGACTGCAAAGTGAGCTGGATTCAGAACAATTCATTACAAAACGATGCAAAAGAGTGTGAACCGTATGTTAATAGACGATGAGCGTTAGGCGAGTAAACAAAAGTCTCAATAAATGGGTCATTTTCACACACTGAAACCCTAACAAGTTGACTGTACTCGACTGATTGCGTAAACTCGTTTCCTCAATTTAACTGAGTAATGGGTAAATGCTTAACAATCTTGACACTCCTGTTCTCAACTTTCTTCCAACACTCTTTTAACTGGTTGTTTCATGTTATGTCCCTTCACATTGACTCAATATGCCCTAGTTAATTTCAATCTATGAACAGATAATGGCATTTCTCCCATCTTCACCTGTAATGCAGGAATTGGAGATGTTCTAAATGCACCAATACAAATTCTTAGAGACTGTGCCTGCACTGCTTCAATTTCTTTAATTCATGTTGCTGATGCTGAACTATACACTATGCTTCCATAGTCTTAATGCAGACCTGATCAATACACTATTCTCTTTAAAGATATTCGACTTGTACCCCATTCAACTCCTGCTAAACATCTTAATATATTTATTCCTTTTTTAAATGTATCTATAATTTTCTTCACATGTATCTTAAATGTTAACCTTGAATCAGTCTAGACACCTAAATATCTAATAACCGGAACCTGTTCTAGTATTTGCCCATAAAGTTTCACATTTATTTCTGGAACATGATTTCTTTTTGTAAAACAAACCACTTGAGTTTTTGCCACTGAAAGTTTTAGTCTGAAACTGTTAACCCAATTTTCAACTTCATTTACTGCTGTTTGTATGACTTTTGTTACATGTTTGATGTTACTACCCCTCTTCCATATTGCCCCATTATCTGCATATAGTGATCTTCCTATATCTTTCTTTATTTGCTTAAAAACATTGTTTATCATTATATTGAATAATATCGAACTGCATACACTACCTTATGGTGTACCATTATCTATTCTATATATTTTTGAATAAGATGTTCGTACTCTTACTTATACCGTTCTATCAAATAAGAAACCCATTATCCAATTATACATTCTGTCTTCGATACCCATAGTTTTCAACTTAATTAAAAGCCCATCTTTCCACAGCATGTCATATACTTTTTTGATATTAAAAAACACTCTTACTACAATTTCTTTATTAACCTGTGCCTGTCGGATATCATCTTCCAAGCATATAGAGGCATCTATTGTGCTATGCCCTTTATGAAAACCAATCTGATATGGTATGATTCTTTTCCATCACATCATTTAGTCTATACGCAATCATTCATTCCATGGTTTTACATACATTACATGTCAGTGCTATAGACCTATAATTTGCAGCATTTGATCTACCTTTGCCTGGTTTCTCACTTGGTACAATTACACCATGCTTCCATGATGTAGGGAGTATTCCTGTCTTCCAGATCTGTTATACAGATACAGTATAATATTCAAAGATGTATCAGATATTTTTTCATTTTTAATCATCTTACAACATATCTTTACCAGGAGATGTTTGATTGGCTCCTCCTATAGCTCTTTTCAAACAGAAATGAATAGTTCACCTCTCGTGTCTTCGGGTTCGAGTCGTTCGTTCATCACGTCACAGCCCCACTGCAGGCAGCCTATGGATGAACGAATGACTCGAACCCGAAAACTCGAGAGGTGAACTATTCATTTCTGTTTCTGGGGAACAGACGTGACAAATGTGACATGGATCGGGAGGTGAGGCGAACTAACAGCCTGCATAGTCTGAAGACCCAGCTAAGCTATTAATTAAACATTTCTGTTTCTCATAATTCCGCCTTGGCTGCATTAGCCTATAGTTTATTTTTTATTCCCAAAGATGTGTTGGGGAATTTAACATGTAACATTTTAATTATATTTTGCTGAAATGAACGGAATTACTCGAAAAAAGATCCGTTCATTTTGCTGAACGAGATTCAAAGATCCGAGTCAGTAAAATGATCCGAACTTCCCATCACTACCAGTCACTGTCCAGTGGTGCCAAACCGCCACCAGCACCAGTCTCGTAGAGTCATCGGTTGCATACTGCAAAATCTCGCCGGAAGCAGTGCCCCATCCGGGGATTTCTCGCCTACTGACAATTCGGACATATTACTCCTCTGGCGTAGTGCTTTTCGCTTACTGTGCAGTAGTGTAGTACGCGATTTCGGACGCACCCGAGAGTCTGCCTTTAAGTGTTACGTCATTGAGCTGACGTCTGCGCGGCTCAATCCTCATTGGCTAGCGGGTAAATTTGAAACGCAACCACTTCGAATGCTAAACTGCTAGCAGTACATTCAACGGAAGACAGTCAGGTGGAGCGTTAAGGGTGGACACATAATAGACATTTTTAATTTAAAAAAAAAAAAAAAAATACGCCCAGAAAAATATCCAGAACATTTCACGAGGGCTCGACAGTTTCGTAAGTTATTGCATTTTCATCATTTTAAGCTACGGGACTTAGGGATTTGATGAGTAAACAGACGGGCTCTTTCTAATAGTTATTAATAGCCTACCTAGTGTGTTTATACAAACCTGAAAGTGGAGATTCACTAACTTATTCCAAATTTAAACTGTCCTGTTGAATTGTTTTATGTTTGTTTTATGAGCTCGGTTAAATAGATAACAAAATGGTTAAGTTGGTGGGCTAGCAAGCTGTATGTATTATTTATAAATGGACTTATTTTTCATGCACTTGTCTTAACCTGGCTAATTTTCTAGCTCCGACAATTCAGCAGACTTTAGCCCTATTCTGTCAGTACTCTAGGGCAACTGTATTTTCATTTTATACTTTTCAAATGACACATTTCTTGGTCAGTAACGCTAACATTGTTTTAACATCTGCCGCTAACGATACCGCTAATGCACCATGTTCCGTTTCTTGTTTTCTTTTGTCCGCTGTAGAACATGGAGCCCGTTGTAATGAACCTTCATACTTTGTTTGAGAATCTTCGAGCCCACGTCGACGTCCTCAATGAAAGTATTGAGCCCAGTGAGTGAGCCCAGTCATCCTTTATTTGCAGTTTAATACATCTGAAAACAGACTTCCTTACACCAGGGTTCTCTACCGTTTTGCAGTCAGGAACCCCTTTAACTGTATAAATTGTGTGTAAATGACACACACCACCTCAGACCACGATCCAACTACTCAGATATTACACTTGTTAATTAAATGTGTACAGTATGTTGCCTGTTTATGGAGCTTTTTATTCCAGTGAACATAGAGCTGGTTCGAAATTTCATTTACATGCTATGGTTTTATTAGTATATGTTTTTAGTAGTGAGGTGTGAATTAAACCCATTTGAGTAACCAAGCAAGCAGGGAAATAACTATAGAAACTCAGTGAATATAATATGTAAAGAATATACAGACCAGGACCCACCCCCCCCCCAGCTATACTTCGCTGACCCTACTATGAAAATAATTCAGAACATAGTAAGTTGGATCTTCACATTCTGGATCTTCAGATCCAACTTGCACTACTTTTGCACATTTTCCAGAGTTCATTCAGATGGCGGTGAATTTTGAGGACTGTCGGCGCAAATGGCTGAGAGTGGAGCAGGAGCTGGCCTCCTGTAAGGAGGTGCTTGCCAAAGCAGAGACTGAGAGAGGTGCGCTGGAGGTCAAGCTAAAACATGCTCGCAACCAAGTGGATGTCGAAATCCGTAGACGACAAAAAGCAGAATCTGACTGTGAGAAACTGGTATGGGCTAGTAGACACGCACGTTACTAATTTGTTGTTTGTATTAAATATCAGTGCTAATAAAAATAGTTATTAACTTGTTTGGAATATTTGAGAAGTGGTTTGTTTCAAATTTGCTCGCTGTGTCCAGATGTTCTTGTTGTCTGGCATTTGAACTCTTTCTTTCATAAATTATTTAAAAATACGTCTGGCACGAAAGGGTTAAAACTGAACTCCTGCTGGACTGATGCTCAGAGATAATTGAGAAGCCTTTGTGTCTCGCATACATGGCAGCACAGTGAAATTATTTTCTTCACACATCCCAGCTTGTTAGGAAGTTGGGCTCAAGCTGTAGGGCCGTGATATGGCGCTGGTGGATCAGAGAGGGTTAAGGACCTATGGTAATGCCAGTTCTCTCCTTTGTGTGTAGGATCGTCAGATTCAACTCATTCGAGATCTGTTGGTCACAGAGGGGTCCAGTACCAGTATCCAGTTAAATGATGAGCAGCGGTCAGCTCTGGCTTTCCTCAACGCACGCTCACAAGCACCTGCCAACCTCAACAGCAGCCGAAGGTGAGTAGAGCCAAAGTATAATGTATACTGTGTATAGAATATGCCTTTTCTTGTTTATTTGCATAGGAGCAGTATAACTGCGCATGCAGACTCCTCACTGACAGTTGTAGCAGCTGGATTTATCTGTTGTTATCCTCAGTTATTTGATGAGCTGTCCTTAAAGGAAAAATCCACATTGAACAGCTATCAATGTTGGTAATATTCAGTGGCTTCAAACATTATTTAATAGTGAAATTGTGAGTTGATGTTTTTGATTTAAACTTTAGTTGATGTGTTGGTCGAATTTCCATTTGGGTTAAATGTTCCCTACATAGCCTTGAGTTCATATTTTCATAAAGACTAAAGGGTGCACGGTGACTTAGTGGTTAGCACGTTCGCCGCACACCTCCAGGGTTGGGGGTACGATTCCTGCTGCGATTCCTGGCCCTGTGTGTGTGGAGTTTGCATGTGCTCCCCATGCTGTGGGGGTTTCCTTCGGGTACTCTGTTTCCTCCCCAGGCCAAAGACATGCATGGTAGGCTGACTGGCATGTCCGTAGTGTACTGATGTGTATGTGAGTGTGCCCTGTGATGGATTGGCACCCTGTCCAGGGTGTACCCTGCCTTGTGCCCCATGCTCCAGGTTCCCTGTGACCCTGTAGGATAAGCAGTATAGAAAAAGGGTGGATGGAGTGTGTTCAGCTCTCACACCTCTATCTTTATACTGTAGTTTGCTATGGCTTTTACTAAAACAGGAGAGCCTGCCTAAAGTAGTCCCTTTTTTTCCATTTTTTTGTCATGCATTATTTTTGTTTAGATTAGTCAGTGCAACTTGGGTATTAATTAAATAAAGGACTTTAATTTTGTGACTGGTGGTAGGGTTGGAGGCTTCACTGTCTATGCGCCGCTCGTGCTCTTTTGAGGGATGGGGGGCCACTGCCCCAAAGTGAAAGAAACGTTCCAGCCCTTCTCTCCACAGCATTCTACTAGTCCACATCCAGTCGCTGGGTAACAAACTAAATAATGTGTATGCGAGAATTTAAATTCACTACAGCATCAGTTACTGTAATGTACTGGCTTTCACTGAGACTTGGCTCAACGCGACTGTTCTTGGCTCTGCTGCTACACCACCGGGATTTAAAGTGTGCAAATTTTCTTTCTTTTATTTATTTGTAAACACAACTAATTTGTAAGGTCAGTCAAACTTGATCTGAGGGCCAGATTTGGCCCACAGGCCACCATTGGATAGACCTGCTGTAGACTGTTGCTATTCAGCACAAAGCAAGGCTCAAAATTGTGACCATTTTGGTCGTATATGCTCCCGAAATTTAATCTGTGCGACCTTGAAGTATATTTGGAAGCATTTATGCGAGTGCAAATAATTGTTGTGGTGTGACCTGTTTTCATTTCTTTTACAAAACGTTCACTAATTACTGCACGGTATGTGCCTGCTGTGAGCCGATACAGTGACCGGTCCACCATTCTATCAAACATTACATAATCAACTCTATATTCTTAAAAGGAACCCCAACTAAGACACAGATGCAAGTTAAGGCTTTACTATGCAAAGCAGAAGTCGCACATCAACACTGTCCAGAAGCTCCGCCCACTTCTCTGGGCTCAGTCTCATCTGAGATGGACAGTAGCACAGTGGAATCGTGTTTTGTGGTCCGATGAGTCGACATTTCAAATAGTTGTTGGACAAAACAGCCGTTGTGTTCTCCGGACCAAAGAGGAAAAGGACCATCCAAGCTGTTATCAGAGTCGGGTCCAAAAGCCAGAGTCTGTCATGGTATATGGGGCGTGTCCGTGTCCGTGCCCATGGCATGGGTAACTTGCACATCTTTGAAGGTTAATTGAGCTGCACTCAACTCCAATATTTATCAATTCTTTGGATGCGATTCAAATAAAACTTGGTAGGAATGAAACAAATGACCTGTCTCCAATTGAGAATGTCTGGCACATTATGAAGTGCAAAATAAGATAGCGAAGGCCCCGTACAGTTGCGCAGGTGAAGAAATGCATAATGGATGAATGGAGGAAAATTCCGCTCGCTAAACTTAACCAGTCGATGTCTTCACTGCCCAAACGCTTAAGTGTTATTAAAAGAAAAGGTGATGTTACACAGTGGTGAACAGTCGACTTCCCAACTTTTTTGGAGTGTGTTAGTCATCAGATTTGAAATGAGTGTATATTTTAAAAAAGAAATTAAATTCAAACTTAAACATCAAATAATGTTTTCAGTATAGTACAGGGTGAAATTAATTTTCACATGACTTCTTGTTTTGTTTTTTGCATTTTCTGTATTGTCCCAACTTTTTCAGAATTGTGGTTGTATAAATAAATGTCTCCTAGAAAGTACTTTAACCCCCACCCCCCTTTATTACTACTTTTAGATTATGTGGAGTGTCTGCTATACAACTCCCTGTATTGCCTGTTACTATAGAAACAGTAACGTTTTTATATCAAGCCCGTCGTTCATGTCACAGCTGGAACTACTGTCTGAGCTGTGACTTTATAAAAAAAAACAATGTACATCTTCTGACCAATCAGATTCCAGCAGTCAACCGTGTGTGTATGTGTGTGTGTCTGTGTGTCCAGTTACTTTTGAGTCTGTGAAAATTGGGGGGGCTGTGTCTATAAATTTATTATTAAATACGTTGTAATTCCTAAATGGTTGGTGCAATATTTTTATTAAAGTACAAAGTCTGCAGTTCAATCACATCTGAATTGCGTTATTGCAAGTTTATAGTGATTGTGTACAGAGGCAAAATTACATTGTCACTGTCCAAAAACTTATGGACCTGACTGTCTCCTATTCAATTGTGTTAATTTGTTCTTGTTGTTTATCTACCCATGTATTTGTCCTTTTTTTTTAATTTGGTTGTTATTAATAACTTTGCTCCTGCCATGAATATATCACGAGCATTAGTGAGGGGCGCCCTGTCGTTCCAATTCATCTCAAGGGTGTTCGTTGGGGTTGGGGTCAGGACTCTGTGGGGGTTCTTCTGATCACTCTAACATTTTTTAACTGATATTTTTTTTTTAATCAAATATCGTAAAGCGAAATCTGAATTTGTTCAGAAAATTCAGTCTTCAGATCAGACCTCAGCCATTTGTTTGTGGTCCTAGCTCAGATAACACATGTGGCCACGTGACATGCATGAGAACATACTGATCAGAGTTCATATGCCTTTTTACCCATGCGCATATCACTGTCCTCATCAGGCAGTGTCGATAGCACAGCAAAACAATAGAGGATTGCTGTAGTGGAGAGTATTTTCATTGGAAGGATGGAGAACTTGGTTATTTACATGGTTGCTTGATTCAAGTAAAATGGAAGGAACCTCCTTAAACAGTGTATTGTTTGAAACGATTGCCCAAGAACTCACTCTGCGAATGTGGGTCATTTTCTGGGACAGTCCGATTCATATTAGACAGATATGGGTCATTAGTCATAATTAATGTGAACCATCGAGGTAAAGGGATCCTATCTGACATCGGAATTGTGTAAAGAAGCTTGTAATGTGAACATAATCTTGAAGCCACATTAATAATGATTTCAATATTGATATTTTTTACAGGCTGACCACTATTGACGAATCTGCCTCTATTTTGTCGGATATTAGCTATGATAAAACTGATGATTCATTGGTAAGTCTTTTTTATTTTTTTTAATTAGTTTTATTTTATTTATTTTTGAAAAAAGTCATGACATCTGCCCATGCCATTTGATTATCAAACAATTTGAGGGGCTACTTGCACTGACTGATTCTTAGTGATGGTTCACCCCAAAATTAAAATGATCAATTGCTCACCCTCATGTCGTTCCAAACCCATAAGACCGTCGTTCATCATCTGAGATATTTATATAAATGATATTTTTAATGAAACCTGGGAGATTTCTGTCCCTTCATTGACTGTCGTAGATCTTTGAAGCATGTTCACGATGCATGCATGTTGTGTTGACACGAGATCAGACGTTCTCACTATACAACCGGACCTGGAAGCGCTGCACTGTTTACAGCAGTGGAAGAGGGATGCTGTATGCAAGCTTTATTTGTTACATTCTGAAAAATTAACCAAGAAAGAAAAACCAACTTGGAATGCAACGAACAAAGCTCGCATACAGTATGCGAGAGATCAGAGGAGGATGAACAGACTGGTTTGGGCTGATAGGAAGTCTATAGTAACTCAAATAAGCACTCTTTACAACCGTGGTGAGACCAGGTGACTTGGGGTTTTTTTTTTTTCTTTTCTTCTCTCCCCCCCCCCCTCATTTTCAACTGTCATTAATATGACTATTAGCATGTGCCCATGATAGCCTCAGATTCCTGTTCTCATCATGGTTCTTTCGTGAACCGCATCAGAGATCTATCTGGAAGTGAAGATATTTTGTGAATAAAGACCTAATTTTAGTTTTTTTGCTCACACAAAACATACGTATCGCTTCATTAAATTGGGATTAAACCACGTCAGTCACATGAATTACTTTTACAATGCCTTTCTGAACTTTATCTATCTTGAAAGTTTTGGTTACATGGTTTGTCAATGGAGGACCAGAAATCTCCCAGATGGCAAGGGAATAAAATAAGAGCTTTTGAGCAAGGAGGGGTACAGTGTATTAGCTTAAACCTTATCTTCTCCTTCAGAATCTATTTCTAATATAAATGATGAGTTTGAAGATAATGAAAGCGATCTCTTGAAAGCTTTAAGTGGAACATTTGCTTGGAACTCATAAAATGGCTTAATTATTTTTGTATATAAATGAGCAGATTTTACTGACACGCCTAATACAAATGATCGAGTACAGAAACAATAACTGAATAACAATGCATAATTAAAAACTATTTGTATGAGCCATAAAAGGATGTACCTTTAATCTCACATTTTTTTAGAAATTATTTGGAACACAGAAGTTTCCAGCAGTTTATAAATTTGAACAGAAGTATTGAAAGAATTTGTTTGAAAATAGCCTGGCAGTGATGCCCTCCACCAAACAGGCCCATTGCCAATCCTGGATTATAAGAATTGAAGTATTTAAGTCAACTGTGAACGTGCCCAATGAAATGGTATTAAATTTATATCCAGAGAGTTACAACTGACACAGTTTACAACCAGGAGTAAGCCCCTGTTGGTGCAACTAATCCCGCATGCTTTGTGTCAGTAATCTTACTTGTCGCTTAAATCTGACACTGTTTTACTGTTTGTTGTTTATTTCATTATTTTTTGTTCATAGGACTGGGACTCTTCTGTTGTCAGAACTGTTCAACTGAAGAAACGTCAGAAGAGAGTAAGCTGATGATTTGTGCATCCTTACTCACTAGGAGGCAAATGACACTCACCAGTTGCTTTAACAGGAACATGTCTACACCTGCTCATTTATGCACTTATCCAATCAACCAATCATGTGGCAGCATCATAGTGCATAAAACCATGCAGATGCAGGTCAAGAGCTTCAGTTAATATTCACATCAAAGGGGGCGGGGGCAAAAATGTGATCTCTGTGACTTTAACATGGCATGGTTGTTGGTACCATATGGGCTGGTTTGAGTATTGCAGAAGCTACTGATCTCCTGGGGCTTTCACACACAGTCTCTAGTGTTTACACAGAATAGTCCAAAAAACATCCAGTGAGCAGAGGGTATGCAAGCAGAAATCCTTGTTGATGAGAGAGATCAGAGGAGTTCAATGAGCCTGTGCCCATGATGGCCAAAGATTCCTGTTCTTGGCTGACAGGAGTGGAACCCAATGTGATCTGCTACTGTAGCCCATCTACCTCAAGGTTAGATGTTTTGTGCATGCTGAGATGCTTGTTTGCTCACGAGAGTTTTATCAAAAAAACAATTAATCTAAGCTGCAACAACTAATCGATTATGAAAATCGTTGTGAATGAATCTCATTATGGATTAGTCGGTCTGTGCAGCACGGGGGAGATTTACTCATTACGTTACTTCTGTTCAGAAAACACGCTTCGGAGAGCAAATACTAAAGTTGTGTCCTAAATGAAGTACTGTACACTTACACTGTGCACTCTGCACTACAGTCTAGTGTGTGGATTTTAGAAAGGTAATATCATCTCAAATAGAACACTAGCATTTTTTTACTAACCGGAAATATAAGCCGCTTCTAGGCGATGACGCATGACGTCATACGCACGCTAGCATTAGCAGACACCCAAAGTCACCGATAATGACTTTCTTCAGTTTACTTTCTGTCAGCGTTACCTTTTATTCCCAACATGACCTCAGTCTCCATCAGATGGAGGAGAAATCATCACGTGACTGAGGAAGGAAGTGTGTAACCTCCAAGTCCTCTAAGGGGAGCATTTTAAACATCGTGGAAATCAAACTGATGCACGAGGACAAACTTACGTTCATATCCAAAATGCTCCACTGTGTGTAAGGGGCGGGGGAAACTGGTGCAAGCTGCTTAAAAGGTTTAGTTTAATTTAAGTTCATTGTCATTATATGGTGTATTTGCGCGCTTGCAGTGTAAATTCTGTAGTTTATTATAACGGAAGTGACGTGTTAGTAACGAGGCTGCGTTAAGGCAGTGCTGGAAAATAATGATGGCCACACAAAGTGACACTTTGGGCCCAATTTGGACACCGCACCGCTCCACCGCACTGCTCCACACTGCTCCACCGCTCCACTGCACCACACCCGCACTCCTACACCGCAACACACCTGCACTGCTACACCGCTACACCATTGCACCGCACTGATCCACACCGCACCGCTCCCGCACTGCTACACCACTCCACTGCACCGCTCCACACTGCTACACTGCTCCACCGCACCTCTCCACACTGCTACACCTCTCCGCTCCACACTGCTACACCACACCGTTCCCGCACTGCTACACCGCACTGCAATCCGTGTGCAGTGTGAATGCTCTAACCTGTTAACGTGGATACGTAAAAAAATACGCACAGCAAACGGAGTGTGTGTGAACCTGGCCTAATGCTGCAGTCTTCCGTCAGAGCGCTAACTAATATACACTTAGCACAAATACAGCTGTTACTAATGACGGAGGAAGAATGACTAAACATCCTGCACGCAACACACTGAACAAGCTGAACGTTTGCCATATTGAGTGTTTAATGTTCCTTAGTCGAAGATTAGTTTATATTAGTTTAGACGGATCCGACGTGGATGGACTCCGCTTACTGTTTTTAGTCAAAAAACAAAAGCGTTCTCCGAAAAAATTAAAATACAGCAGAAGCGAAAGTGGAACTACAACAAATGAGAACGATAGTGCAAAATTATTAATGAAAAAGAAAGGAACAGTAGGCTATAATTTAAACCCAAACACAAGTATGAAGCTCCTGGCAAATTGTCCGTTTTACATGTGTAACTCATACAGTCAAAACGTTATTTAATTTTGATTATTTTTCTTTTTTTATTTAATAATAAAATAAAAAAACTGAGGTTTTAGAGATATATTTGCTGTAGCTAGTTGGTAGCAATAATAGACTATCATATTGCATTTAGTTTTATATGTGTAGCTCATACAAAGTTATTTAATTTTGATTATTTTTCTTTTTAAAAATTTTGAATAAAAAAATTAACAAGTTTTAAAGTTTTTTAAACTCTGTTTGCTGTAGTTAGTAGCAATAATGCACAGCATGATATTGCATTTAGTTTTACATGTGTAAATCATAGTCAAAAGGTTATTGAATTTTTATTATTTATCTTTTTTTTAATGTATAAAAAAAATCTAAAACTGAATTTTAAAACATCTGTTTGCTGTAGTTAGTAGCAGTAATGCACAGTATCATATTGCATTTGTCTGTACATGTGTAACTCATACAGTCAAAAAGTTATTTAATTTTTATATATATTTTTTAAAATATATTTTTTCTTTTTTTAAATAAAATGAACAAAAATATATAAAAATAAAAAATCTATCTGCTGTAGTTGGTAGCAATAATAGACTATCATATTGCATTTGCTTTTACACGTGTAACTCATACAGTCAATAAGTTATTGAATTTTATTTATTATTCTTTTTTTTATTAATAAAAACATTTAAAACTGAGTTTTTAAAAATCTGTTTGCTATAGCAATAATGAACAGTATCATATTGCATTTAGTTTTACATGTGTAACTCCTACAAGCAATAAGTTATTGAATTTTAATTATTTTTCTTGTTTAAACAAAAAAAACCAACCTTTGATTACTTTCAAAATAGAGTTGTCTTTGATAAGAAGAATGGAGTATAATAAAGTGGAAATCATAAAATTTTAGTTTCATTTCTATTTGTTTACAGAAAAAATGTCAGCAATAAAAACAACATTTTGTTGTAATTTAAAAAATAACCCTGGGTTTTATATAGCACAATAAGTTTATATGTGTAATAAAAATGTATATCATTAATCATCATTATTAAAATATATGCTATAAAAAATACACAAACACTGTATCTATACTGTATCCAAACACTACAATACGTTAGATATCCTGTAAAGTAGACGACTATAATCTGGATAATCTTACACAGTTGCCCAGGTCATGCACTTTTTAGACGGTCCCTTACTGACTCCAGTACTATAAAGCGCTGATGACCTGCGCTGCTGAAAGATTGGCTTTAACGGGAGAAATGTTTTAAATATGTTCACTTGTACTTGGTTCTCTGCCCACTCCGGAGTAAGAAAAATACACATTTGTCGTTTTTGTGTGTTTATTTCTTGAGAAAAAGAAGAGAGAAGATGGACAATGAATGTGTGCATATTGTGAGTGAATGTAATGAACATGGTTACCTGGCTTTACTGACAGCCTTTCAGGAAATTCACATATCTAAGAAAATAATAAAACTAAAAGTGGGAGAGTTATCATCCTCAGACTTAAATTAGAACACGGTAAACCGTGTGGATTTGACTCAAGTGTTTTAAGGATGTGGTTAGAACAAAGTCATTTATTAAAATAAAAATATAATATTTGCTAATCTAGTTCTTTTTTTTTTTTTTTTTTTTTTTAAATTTTTAAAAAATTTCTTTAATTCTCTTTTTTGGACAATAAACCCCCCAAGTGTCTACAACCATTGTATTTTGATTCTAGTCTGTATGTCCTTGTGAAGTCTGTGCTCAAAAAGTTAAAGGGATAGTTCACCTAAACATGAAAATTCTGTTATCATTTACTTACCTTTATGTCATTCCAAACCCAAATACTGTTACTTTTCATAACATAAATGAAGATTATCCCCTACGCTTTTCCACACTATTACAGCTCTATTCCATAAAATGGCAGATGATGAGCTTTAAAGGTGCACCATAAAGGCACCATAAAAACTATACTCCAAGTGGCCATATGAGAGCGTTGTGTCATCTGGACTGCTTTTCTGTATAGCCGTGTAAACATTCTTCAAAATTCTCCTTTTGTGTTACACTGAAAACAGCATACAGGTTTGGAACAACTTGAGGGTGAGTAAATAATTTTGTGTAAGTCATTTTGTCTGGCCTGCTGACACAGTCATGTCGTTTTACAGAGACATTATGACAGTAATGAAAAGACAATCAAATGATATACATTTTTTCTTTGGGACAGCAGAAAAAAAGGGTAAGTGACAGGTTAACAGTATATAAAGTTAGCAGTATATACACAGTGGAAGTTTTGTAATTCATATTGGGTCTGCTCTACTGTTTGGAACATATTATTGACTATATCTGTGCATAATAAGATGAAAGGCCTGCCTTTCAGGAGAGAGCTATGCGACTGTGTCGAGGTAGTTCCAGACGGTAGGTGACCTCATTGATCTGCTTGATGACCTTGAATGGCCCCGTATACTTTGGGGTGAGTTGATTGCAGTCATGTGGCTGTCTCAAGTCCTTGGTGGACAACCAGACCCTATCGCCAGGCTGGTACTGTGGATAACTCGCTGCGGTGGCGGTCAGCTTTGCGCATGTAGGTGTGTGCCGTCTGTCTCAGGCGCTGGTGTGTGTTGGCCCAAACCTGTTCGCTCCTCTGGAACCACTGATCAACTGCTGGTGATTCCGTGGGGTTCGCATTTCAGGGGAACAGTGGGGACTGGTAACCTAGCACACACTGGAATGGTGTGAGATCTGTGGCTGAGTGACGCAGCGAATTCTGTTCGTATTCGGCCCAGGGGAGGAATCTGCTCCAGTCCTCAGGGCTTGAGGCACAGAATGTTCTAAGGAACCGGCCTATTTCCTGGTTGACTCGTTCCACTTGGCCATTGGCTTGTGGATGGTAGCCAGATGTGAGGTTGACAGTGATCCCCATCTTCTCCATAAAACTAGACCATACCCTGGATGTGAATTGCGGTCCTCGATCACTGACTACTTCCTCCGGAATGCCGACGTACCTGAACACATGCTGAAATAGTAACTCGGCTGTCATGAAGGCGGTGGGAAGGGCGTGTAGTGGAATGAGCCTTACCGATTTTGAAAATTGGTCCACGGTCACCAGAATGGTCGTGTTACCCTGGGACTCGGGTAGGTCTGTAACAAAGTCAATGGAGATATGGGACCAGGGGCGTTCCGGTACGGGTAGGGGCTTGAGCTTGCCAGCCGGGAGGGTCCGTGGAACTTTACATTGAGCACACGATGAACATGACGCCACTTCTCTGTGTACCTCCCTCTCCATATTAGGCCACCAGTACTTCTCCCACAACAGGTTGTAGGTGCGTTGTGCACCTGAGTGACCTGTGGCAACCACCGTGTGGGCCCAGACAATGAGTTCCTGTCAGTGCCGCTCGGGCACAAATCGTCTTCCCAAAGGGCATGTTGCTGGAACCTGTGACTGGGGAATGTTTGCTAATGTTTGATCCAGCTCCCACTCCAGGGCACTGATAATACAGGAGGGGGGGTATGATGTACTCCTCGTGGTTCCTCAGAACCTCAGTGCTGTCCAGACGAGACAGGGCATCAGCCTTAGTGTTCTTGGATCCGGGTCTGTACGATAGGGTGAACTGGAACCTGGCGAAGAATAGTGACCATTGGGCTTGATGGGGTGATAACCTTTTGGCGGTACGTAGATACTCTAGGTTTTTGTGATCTGTGAATATGACGAAGGGGTGTGTAGCCCCCTCCAGCCAGTGTCACCATTCTTCCAGGGCTAGCTTTACGGCCAAGAGTTCTCTATTGCCCACATCGTAGTTTCGTTCTGCTGGTGATAGTTTTCGTGAAAAGAATGCCACGGGATGGAGCTTGGGCCTCTCTCTGAAATGCTGTGAGAGGACGGCTCCTATGCCAGTCTCGGATGCGTCTACCTCCACCACGAACTGCTTGAAGGGGTCTGGGTGCTTGATAATGGGGGTGGTTGTGAAGGCCTTCTTGAGCTGCTCTAGTGCTGCTTGGGCAGCTGGATTCCATGGCAGACATTTGGGCTTTCCTTTCAACAAGGACGTCAGTGGGTGTGCTATGGAGCTGAAATCTCAGATGAACCGTCTGTAGAAATTTGCAAAACTCAGGAATCTCTGTAACTCCTTCATGGTTGCTGGCGTGGGCCATTCTACTACTGCTTACACTTTACCTTGATCCATGGTAACCCCCTCAGGGCTGATGATGTACCCCAGAAACGAAGTTGTGTCCTCAGTGGCCATGTTTGTAGTTAGCGGTGTTTCCCGGGAAACCGAGTCGTGGTTGGGCTGAGATATGACATTATATATCAGTGGTTATTCTACCCAGGCCCAGATTAAGAATTCAGAGGCCCCTGGGCACAATGTCTTGTAGGCCCTCAGTATTGTTGTACATTAACAGGATGCAGTAATAACAGAGTGTAAAAGACTATATTTATTAAAATTATTAAATGGATGCCACCTTATTGGGATAATAAAGGCCTCCCTACACCTACCCCTAACCGATAAACACCTTATTATTAAACAGTCGTTAGGCACTTTATTTCCACTTTACAAATATTTTCTTAATTTTTATTGTAAATAATTACTTTTCTGATCTGATATGTCATGGAAAAGGGAGAAGAGCGAGTTCGGCAAAAGGCGGATTTAAACTTGGGTCGAATGCGTCAAAACCGACTTTCAGGTGCCATGTGTATGCAACAAACTGCCCCATTTCAGTTAACTGGTCTGAGGGAGATCTAGGACAGAGCTATATATGTGCTGATAATAATTATGATTTATTATTATTTTGGTAATAATGTGTGTATAGGCCTACAGTTAATTATACACAAAGATAAGGCTGAACCAAAGTAAAAGGAGGGCTCAGCTTTTCTTAGATACAAGTAGGGGGGCTCCAAGGAAAAAAGGTTGGGAACAACTAAAAAGGACCATTAGATTTGTGACCCCACCCCTACCAAATGTTTTTTTCATCCTGCCCAACTGACTGTCTCTCTCCCCTTCAAACACTTCTCTCTCTTTTTTGCCAGAAAATAAGATGCATAAATGACAGCTAAAACACTTTACAAACATTACATACCACCACCATCCCAGAGTTGAAGCTGTTCTGTACTGAGGAACGGGCTAAAACTCCTCCAAGCCGATGTGCAGGACTGATCAACA
>JANDJT010000050.1:242782-260019 GCA_024331685.1 Stegophilus panzeri
TCTGGCAAGGGATTTAAAAAGATCTCCAAATTATTTGAAATGCATCATTCCACTGTAAGGAAAATAATCTACAAATGACGCAGATATCAAATGACTGCCAATTTGTCCAGTGCTGGTCGTTCCAGCAAATTCAGCCCAAGAACAGACTGTCTGATGCAAAAAGAGGTCTCCAAGAACCCCAAAATTTCATCACAGGATCTGCTAGTAAGTTGATGTCAGAGTGCATGCGTCTACAATCAGAAAGAGATCGCCCATGCAGGTCAAATTTGTGCGGCATACCAGGAAAAAGCCTTCGCAAGACTACAGTTTGCCAATGAGCATATGCACAGACCAGGCTTTTTGGAATAATGTGTTCTGGACAGACAAATTGAAGGAAGTTGTTGTTTGCCCACAGTAACAGCAGACATGTTTGATGCAGACCGAAGACAGCTGTTCAGGAGAAGCACCTCATACCAACTGTGAAGGACGGTGGTGGAAATGTTATGGTTTGGGGTTGCTTCACTCCTTCAGGGACTGGACAGCTTGCATTCATTGATTCAACTATGATTTCTGCATCATATCAAAGAGCTTGAAGATAATGTGAGATCATCTGTCCAAACATTGAAGTGGAACCAAAAGTGGACCTTTCAACAGGATAATGATCCTAAGCACACGAGCAAATCCACAAAAGAATGGTTCAAAAAGAAGAAATGGAGGGTTGTGGAATGGCCTAGTCAAAGCCCGGATTTGAATCCTATTTAAAGGTTGGGGGGGGGGGATTTGAAATGGGCTGTACATGCAAGAAAACCCTCAAACATCTTGCAACTAAAAGAATATTGCATGGAAGAGTCGTCAAAATTTCCAGCAAGCCTGGTGGCCAATTATGCAAAACGCCTGCAAGAAGTTATTTATGCTAAAGGGGGCAATACTCGCGTCTGAGGCCAAGGGTGTACTTACTTTTTCCACAGAAGAATATCACATCTATTGATATTTCTGTTGAATAAATGATTAACAAAGAATTTTCATTAATAGTCACTGTTTCAAAGCTGATCAAATGTTTACTTGTCCAAATATGTCAAAAAAGCCAACAATTTCCAATGGGGTGTACTTATTTTTTCACATGACTGTACATCCAACAGTCTATATTTAACTTTTCAATGTCTTTTCAACTTCCATGCCAATGGTCAATGTGCATTTTGTGTGCCTCAGGAAAGAGTTGCCAAACGAGGCAGAAAACTTGTGGACTACGATTCTACTCGTCACCACCTTGAGTCACTACAGAATGCCAAAAAGAGAGATGACCTCAAGATAGACAAGGTTCATTAAGAGTTCATTATTGGGAAACACCACCGGCAATCATTTTTAAAAAAACAAAAAACAACAACAAAAAAAACAACCACACAGAATTATATGAAGTGAGGCTTTGGGCTAGGTGTAACCAGCCCAGCGCTGTAGATTAACACAGCCAATCAGTGACCGTGACATGCCCCCTTGTTTTGACCTCCAATAGTCTAATATATTCTAGTTTGTTTTGGTGACATTTCCATAATATCATCAGTAGATGTTATGGACTCGTCTGTAGATATTATGGATGTCTCGTCTGTAGTCAATGAGAGTGGTTCATTTACTCTTTCATTATTTTTCCCCTATAATGCGTTTGGAGGAGAAACTAAAAGTTAATAGCAAACATTTTCTAATTAATGTACAAATTACACAAAAGGACAGATGTAAGTTTAGTATTTTTGGTTTAAATAAAAGGGTTACAACTTTTTTTTTTTTTTTTTTTTTTTTTTTTTTTTGTTTACCATGTTTGCTATTCAGAGGAAATGTTCCTAATATTTACATCTAGATGTGTTAAACAACTTCAAACATGGAACCTGTGTTTGAACCCACTCATTTTTTTAGTGGTTTATACGGATCCTGATCTAGACATTCTGTCTAAAATCTGTGTTTTGTTGTATGTGAAGCTATCCAAAATTATGTGCATCTGTAGAGCGAGGTTTATGAACATTTTGCCTGAATTGATTAACACCAATAACCTCTGAAAGTCAAACAGGATATGCGATCTATGTGATGCAATCTCACTCAAATTGGCCTCTGGGGGGCACTATTCATGTTTGTGCACACAAAAAGAAGCATACATCTGGGAAAATAAGTTCTACAGGGAAAATTCTTTTTTTTAGTTTAATGTGTTTGCTCTACTATCCTTAAATTTGTGATCATTTGCATAATATGCAATACCTACTTTTGCAAACTGGTCGAAGGATTTTTGGCCTATGTTCACAATCTTGATTTCAAAATACTCGGGTGTGTGAAACTAATTATCAAAAACATGTTGACATATATATAAACAATGTGGCCCTCATACTGCGATCAATTCTAAGAAGGTGGAGACTAATGTACACACAGCTCTAACTCATGATTGCTTTCATGGTTTCACACAAAACTAAGACATATACAGGACTAGAAGGTATTGGCACAAGGCCAGTTCTTTTGTTTATGCTATACACTGTATTTTTCAGGTTATCAAAAATACTGGAACATGTGCCACGTGTTTCTTGTTGCTCAGATGTGCCTTGTTAGACTAATTGTTTAATAGCTCTAAATGTCTACTCTTGTTTTGAGCCCTGCGTTTTGCCTGTGAAGACTGCATTTGTTGTTTAAAAGGGATAAAACAACATGAAGACCATAGAGCTCTCTTGTCAAAAAGCAAGCCCTTTTGAAGATGAGAAAATAGGGGAAATCGATCAGAGCCATTGCACAAGTATTGGGCATAGCAATACAATTTTGGAATGTTGTGAAAAAGAGACACCACTGGTGTTCTAACATCCAAATATCAAACAGGTTGGCCAAGAAAAACAGCAGCAGTTGATGACAAAAAGCAAAAGTCTGAGACAAAGAGCAAAAATCACCAACAACCACCACAGGGCAGGGGTAAAGGTATTAAGATCCACCATTGAAAGAAGACTTTGAAAGAGAGAGACCATACCACAAGATACAAACCATTCATCAGCAGTAAGACTCGGAAGGCCAGATTTACAATTCCCGGGGGCAAAAATAGAAAAGTTTTAGACTGGCCAAATCAGTCACCAGAACTTCACCCAATTGAGCATGCATTTCACCTCCTGAAGTGGAGACTGAAGGGAAAACCCCGCAAAAACACGCCTGGCAAAGCATCACAAAAGAGGAACACAACCGTTTGGTGATGTCAGTGGGACGCCGGCTTAATGCAGTTCTTGCAAGCAAGGGATATGCAACCAAATACTAAGTGTAATTTACTTTAAGACTGTTCCAATACTTTTGCCCACCTAAATATTGGGTAGGCTGGTGCCAAAAGTGACATTCTAAGTTGTTTACTGCCTCTAGATGTAAATATTCGGAAATGTAAGCTGAAATTCTGATTTATTGTCTCATTCATCTTTTAGCTTGGTTTAATTTATAAAGCACATTTAAAAACAGAAGTTGAACCCAAAGTGCTGTACAAGTAGTATAAAACTAGATTTATAAACAAACACTTAACAATACCAAATACTGGTGGACAAATGAAGATTCTACACCCTCAGACTGAATTAAAAGATAAAGAATAAAAGTGGGTTTTCAAAGAAGATTTGAACATAGCAATAGAGGGGGAAGGTCTATTATGAAAACGGAGACTATTCCAGAGCCTGGGGGCAGCTACTGAGAAAACCCGGTCATGTTTGGAGTTAAAAGGTGAACGAGGGACTGAAAGGAGTAGTTGACTCCAAGATCGATGAGCTCTTGAGGCGGTATACGGGGTAAGGAGATCGCAAGTACCCAGGAGCATGTCCATGCAAAGCTTTAAAAACAAATAGTAAAATTTTTAAATCAATGTGGAAATTGATGACAACCAGTGTAAAGAGGCCAGGACAGGAGTAATGTGTTCATGCTTTCTGGTGCCAGTCAATAATCTAGCTGCTGCATTTTGCACAAAAAGTCTTTTGATCCCAACCCAAAATGTTTTCAGTGTATAGCAAAAACAAAAGAATTGGCCTTGTTCTAATATTTTCACAGGGGACTGTATCAAAAATGTTGAGGTTGGCATGTGAAGGCCATGTTGTTTGAAAATCAAGTAGGTGGAGCTTGATTTACTAGCTGTAACCAGCTGTAACTGGGATCCACACAAAACTGGAGAGGCATCTTCAGGCCAATCTGTTGAGGAGGTTTGCAAAGTTGGGGGTATGTAATGTTGACCGGGCACAGAGGTCGAATAGCTGTTTCTCAGGAACCAAAATCTGAGCTGAGGTCTGGCATGCTGAACTGTTCTTCTAATCTGTAACTGGATTTTAATTTTTATTGGGTTGCTTCAAAAACATGACCACCTTCAGCCAAATGGCTTTCACAACATTTCATACAATTTCAGAAAATTCAAACTTAAACTTTGTGATTAATCCTAACCTGATTTTCAAGTAGACTGTTAGTTATTGAGGTTGTTATTTTTCATATTTTTTGTGTGTTAATTAAATCCTGGAAAATACAGGCTGAGGAAGAGATGAAAATGACCAAAACCATCTTTGAGGACATGAACAGGGAACTGAAAGAGGAGCTGCCTATTCTCTATGATGGGTGAGATGTGACGCCACCAATAGTCATACTTATGGATTTAATTATTTTTTTATGTCATTTTTATAGAAAATAATGTGTGTATAAATCTTTATAAACAACAGTTCCACTGTAATTCCTTCCTTACAGTCGCATTGGATGCTATGTATCAGTTTTCCAAGCTATCTCAAACTTGAGAGATATCTTCTATAAGGAAATGTCTCAGGTAAGTTGTTTTTATCAGCAAGTTCTTTGTTCAAATTTCACATTATTTTAATAGTCCATTTGTGTGTGACTGTAGCCACTGTGGGAATACAATATTTATTTATTTATTTATTTATTTATTTATTTATTTATTTTTAAACTGTTTCTTCTAGAATAACAAGGATTTACAGAATATCATGATGGCTCTAAAAGCCCAGCATCCTGACAAGAGCTTTGTGGTTAAGAACTTCTGTCGGTGTGTTGATTTCTGTTCTGAACCATACTCAAAGATTGTCATGCTGTATATTAGAATTATTTTAGCTGCTTCAACATTTTCATATAGCATGTTAGGGTACATTTCAGAAGAGAATTTAAGTGTTAGTATGTGAATTGTTACATTTCCTGAGGTGTATCATACAAATTTCTTATTTATTTTTGACAGCGGAACATTGAAGAAGAGGTCGCTAAAAGATGCACTGTCTCCCAGATCACTGAGAGCCAGCTTCTCTGAGCGCCACATGAGTTACAGTTCTCGAGGTACTCTGAGGTAAAGGGAAAGAATGTGTTTTATTTTAAGGCAAATATCTTATTTTTCTTTGTTGGTGAATGACTATATTTTAGGTTGATTGGTAGTCATGCAGGCTAGCACATGTGATTGGGCCCTTATTAAAATTCAATTAATTTATTAAAAATTAAAACCTATTTATATTTAATCTTAAATTTTTTTGCTGCTGCAGGAGAGAACATTCTTCCAGTTTTAGGTCTGACAAGGGCCCATATGAGCCTTACAGCACAGAGGTCCTGGCTAGCCCCACTAGACCAAAGCCCCCGAGAAACACCAATTGTGGGGTTAGGGACACAGACACAAGTTCCACAAGTGAGGACAATCAGGAACTACAGAGTATACCTTCCACTATACCTGCACCTGTAGTAGATGTCACACAAGCTTCTGGAAGTGTTCACAGCACTACAAACAAAGATGCAAAACAAGAGAATGAAGGTACTGAAACAAAAGAAAGGGAACCACTGCCAGCCTCAGAGCATGATCGAAAAAGGATGGGTTTAGATCTCAACGGTGACTCATCTCCAGAGACTGGTGATGAGAACAAGCTGGATTCAAATATAAATCATTCTGAAGGAGCTAATACTAAGGTCTTATCAATCATTGAAGATCTTGAAGAGCGGAGCACCCATCCTGAGGAGATAAATGAACCTGGCTCTGGAATGGAAAATGGAATAGCCACTAATTGCAAAGCAAATATAGAAGGACCTGAAGTCTCTTGCAAGGTAGGCATATAAGCTAGCAAATCCTTAAATGCCTTTCTATGTCCTGATATAAAAATAGCTCGTCCTTCCTCTTTATAATGTTTGTGTTGTTTCTCTGATTTTAAGGAAAATGCCATAAATGATCAAATACGAGATGAAATTAAGGAGAAAATATTCTGAAACAGAGGACTGTCTATGTATAAAAATGGTCAGTAATTGAAGACAGAAAGAGTAAATAAAATTTTTAATTTTAGTTAGTATTCATTGTACAATAATGTGCATGCTTACCATTCATTGTACTTCTTTTTTTTTTTTTTTTTTTTTTTTTACATCTGTTGCCTCTCTTCATAGGGATCAACTGAATTTAAACCAAATACACTTCACCTATCTGGATATGATTACACTAACTCCAAACTTGTCAACCAAATGAAACTATTATTATTATTATTATTATTATAAGCAAGAAATTGTACAAAATGCCAATCAACCTGTTGATCAAGCTTAGACCTTTTATCAAATGTAATTGCTCATGATGAATCTTATCAACTTGAGACTGATTAGAATATTAACATATAAAAATTATTTTCCACATCTGTTTTATTGTCTTGTGATTTCATTTATAAAGTCAATTTGAGTGTTTAATTATGGGCTTTGAGGTTCCTGTGCTAAATGTACTTGGTTACAAATGTAATATTTACTTGGTGTGAACTGATAAAAGACTTATTATTCATTATTTAATAAATTTGAATGTGTCCATTGCATGTAGCATTTTTTTTTAAAATATATCTCGATTCAGCCTCTTTATTAATAGAATATTTAATTACTTATTTAACATAGTTACCCATTGTTAATAGGTAATTATTTTCTAAGGTGTGTTATTGAGGTGTGTGTGTGTCTCTGTGTGTGTCTCTGTGTGTGTCTCTGTGTGTGTCTCTGTGTGTGTGTGTGTGTGAGTGTGTGTGAGTCACGTTGTTCCGGATACAGAGAGAATGACCACCTCTAGCAGCAGGAGTACCTCGTGCACTAGTCTGTTTTCACTGTATGTTTATGTACATGTTATTTAGTGAGATGTTTGTTTGTATTTTAAACGTCAGGGAACTCTGAAATAAAGTAAGTAACCGATCAATTTGAACAGATCCCTCTCGACGACCGCGAACACTGTCAGGTAAGTTCATTGCACGCTTTGTTTGAAGATTTTGTATAGGACATTGTCCATATCTCTGTTTATGTTCACTTCCTGTTAAAAGTTTGACACCAGAATTAGAGTTTACGACTCAGATCTACACTGAGGTCTTACTTTGATTTCATACTCGAAGCTTAACTGTTGTGAGGGTTTTTTGTTCTTGTAATTACGAGGAAGTGAGCTTTTGTTATTCGTAAACTAATGTTTTTGCGATTAAACTATTCGCAAAGTAGTCATTCCTTCTGAATGATGTTTAGTAAGGTCATGGTGTGCACATACAGTCTGTATGGATTAGTATTGCAGATGTATATGTAGACTTTGGGTTTGTCTGAAAGACGGTAAGAGGAACAATGTTGGCTGTTAGCTAGCTAGTTCATTCATAATGTTAGGTGAAATTAGACCATTTAGCGAGTAACAACCGAATATTTTCTGCAGTATAAGATGCGTTTTCCTTTTAGTATACCAATAGAAATTGTTATATTTACTTTAAAATGTTCGGTTTCACTGAAGTTATTGACATTACTTGTTGCTTCTTTGTATAGGTTTAGGTGTTAATGCTTTTCATCATGGCTACCACATCACCTTTTAACCGTAAGTGATGACTTTTATCAGTGTGAGGAAAATAAACACACCAACACATTCGTGTAACATTGTCCTAAATGGATAATACTGCCCATTTATAGGAATATGCATTCAATTGGACGTTGAAAGACTTTAAAAGGAAGCAACACTATGTATGTTTCCATAATACACTTTAGCATTTTAGCCATTCCCAGCAAACTCAGAACGTTCCCCTAACGTTAGAATATGGTTCTCGGTTGGTACTTTTTAGGAACCAAATAATAATGTTCTAGGAACATTCTCGGTAGGTTATTATTATTATTATTTTTATTATTATTTTTATTTATTTATTTTTTTTTTTTGTAACCAAAAACGAACCTACCCAGAACATTACAGGAAGGATTTTTGTGAGAACTTGGAGAGAACCTATACAGAACGTTCTCTAAAGGTTATTTCCTTCGAGCACTGGCAGATCCAGGGATGGGGCCCGAGGGGCACTGGCTGGCCCCAGCTGAAATCTGATCGGCCCCTGAAGTGCCGCCTTCTTGTCAATCATCACATCTGTGTCAGAGCACTCTGTCGGTTTTTTTGAAATACTGAAATTCTTCGGGTTTTATTTATTTATTTATTTTTATTTTAAACCTGTGTAATCATTTCTTCTACTACATCTCGTAATGGCTGTTGCATTTTCATCATCCTCGTCCACTGAAGCTTAAATGGTAAGTACCTGTTCACCACTTTAACTAATATCTCAAAGGACATTTGTGTTCCTGTCACTTAACTTCTCTTTGTATAACGTTAAGAAGCTAGTTAACTACAACAACACACTAGTTAATTTAGTAGCTAGTTAGAGAGGCTAAGCGATGTTGAATGGTAGCTAGCTAGCTGGATAATTAGTTAGGTTTCACACATTACTTCACAGTTCAGGGAAGTTAATTATAGTGGCTGACACATACCACCTATAATGTTTGGTCATGCCACACAGCCATAGTCATTAATTGCTGTAAATAAAACTAATTTAAATAAAACTAAACTAATGACTGGTAAGCAAACTGCCAGGGGTCCAGAAAAGAGTTGACTTGAGGACTTAAGTATGCATCACTTTTTATGTGTAAGCTAGGAACAGCGTACAGTACGTATAACGCAAATGAGTATGCGCATCGCCCGATTTTTCTAACTGTGCGTACTTTGTACGTGCAGGGCGCACATGCGCATTTACTTCTTTTGCACTATTTAGTTGTTCCACAAGGTGGCAGCAGTGACCCAGGGCCGTTGATTGTCAAGGTAGTTGAAGAAAAAACAGATTCTAGCTTTAAAGAATTCTAGCCTTAAAGAGTATAAGGATTTGTATATGGGTGCTAATCCTGGCGAGAGACTGCTCAAGCATTGTTCTTCGTGTTGTTGTGATTCTTCTTCGTTGTTGTCCTTCACACCAGAAGACCTGCTTTACTGCTCTGTACTGACGCTTGTAGGCCAGGAGGGGTAGTGCAAGTTGTCGTAACGCGCATGCGTCGATCATCTGCGTACACGTACACGTCAAATGGAGTATACTTTGAAAGACTATGCATATGACTGTGCGAATACGCTAGCGTGCATGTAAAAACAGAAGTATACCAGAAGCTTTAGATGGAACAGCACCAGTCTCTCCATGACCTTCATTACGGGTGATGGGAGTTGTTCAGGGTGGAGGGAGTTGTTTTCTTTAGAACAGGAACCAGGCAGGATGTTTTCTATAGCTCTGGCACCTTCTCCAGTAGAAGGCTCAGGTTGAAGAGGTGCTAGAGTATCCCAAACAGCTGGTTAACTCCGTACTAACGCAGTACTATGAGACTGATTCAGTCAGGCCCTGCAGCTTTCCTAGGTTTCCACTTCTCCAACTGTCTCTTCACCTGGCTGGTAGTGACAGATAGGTGGGGGGAGCGAGTAGTGATTCCATTGAGGATGGCTGTTGGTTGAGAGGGGGTGATGGGGAAGGTAGAGGTGTGAGTTCTCTGAAGAACTCTGTGTGATGAGGGTGTGTGTGTGTGTGTGTGTGTGTGTGTGAATATTTCTAAGATGAGGGAAGAACTGGTGTGGATGACTGGGTGGGAAAGGATGTTTGATCTTGATCTTGGTGGTAGTTGGGAAAGAGTGGTGAGGGAGTGGAGGAGATGATATGAGAGGGTGTCATGCTGAACAAATTCAGCTTGTTGGCGCTTTCAAGATTGCCCCCATAGGTTGTGGTTTTGCCTTGAAGCCAGTGATCTACTTCATGCCAGCCCACACCTCCTTTGCATTGTTCTGCTGAAGCCTACTCTCCAGCTTCCTTCTGTTGGCTTCTTTGTTCTCCCTCAGTCTCACCGTCAACTCTTTCTGCACCCTCCTCATCTGTTCCTTGTCCTTCTTCCTGAAGGCTACTTCTTTTTGTTCAATGGTGCCTTCAGGTCCTTCGTGATCCAGGTTTGTTATTATGAGAACAACACACCCTCCTGACAGGAAGTATAATGTCTGTGCAGAAATTGATAGTCCATTCCGCAGTCCACCATGTTAATGTCTTCCCCTGCCAGTTCACATGACACTTCCCAGTCTGTAGTCTCAAAGTAGATCTTCAGAGCCTCCTCTGCCTCTTGTGACCATCTTATGGTCGTCTTTGTCACAAACTGCCCTAAGACAACAGGTGGGTGTTAGTAGAACCAGGTTGTGTTCAGACCTTCCCAGTGGGGGCAGAGCAGAGGAAGTATATGCACCCTTCACACTTGCATACAGGAGATCCAATGTTCTGTTCTCTCTGGTAACACGGTTGACAAACTGGTGAAACTTTGGTAATGTAGTGGAGCATGACACTTGATTTAAAATCCCCCGAAATGACAATGAAATATACCACGTTTGGAGTCCTGCGATAGCAGAGTGTATGACATCACACACCACTTCTGCATTGGCTGCCAATGGGATGTAAACAATAACCACGATAGTTACCGTGAATTCCCTCGGCAGATAATACGGATGTAAACCAACAGCTAGCAATTCAAGTTTGGGCAACAGTGACGCTCCTTCACAATAACATGCCCGGAATCACACCATCTGTTATTTACAAACAGTGCAACTCCTCCACCTTTCCTCTTACCTCTCAGGTCAGTGTCTCTGTCCGCCCTCACTGTCTGAAATCCGGGGATAGAAGAGTCCGGTATATCCTCATGCAGTCATGTCTCAGTGAAACCAATAACGCTGCACTCCCGCTACTCCAGCTCGTCCTTGTTATTGCCAAGAGACCGAACATTTCCCATGATTATTGAGAGAATGAAGGGCTTGTACCGTCTCCTCTTTGCCTTTGTTTTGGATCCAGCTCTGCATCCTCTGTACAGTCTCAGCAGTTCCTGAGGAATGTTGAACCGCATTCCAGAGTGCGGTGCAGATCTTCAGAGCAGCTGATTGCATGTGTACATGAAGCGATCTGCTCTCTGCCCGTGGTTCTCCGTTCGGAGTGTAGC
The DNA here is from genome assembly GCA_024331685.1 of Stegophilus panzeri. NCBI lineage: Eukaryota > Metazoa > Chordata > Actinopteri > Siluriformes > Trichomycteridae > Stegophilus > Stegophilus panzeri. The sequence goes on from JANDJT010000050.1 coordinate 254,003, forward strand.
GTGCATGATAAATAAACTGTATGCTAAAACAGACTAAAACTTAGAAGTAAGAAAAAGAAGAGCTGAAGAAATAAAATGTGCCAGATACTTAAGTAGTAAAACATATAGGTAAAATAAGATGTAATGCCTCTCGAGACAGGAGCTGCTGTTATCGGCTGCCACTAACACGGCGCCATCTTGAATTTAGACTTCATGATATTAAAGCACCTATTATGGTTTTTAAACGTACCTAATTTTGTTTAAGGTCTCATTCAATAGGTTTACATGCATCCAAGTTCAAAACACTTTAATTTTCTCATAATTTACATTGCAGCTTTATCATTTTTTTTTCCACGGTCACAAACGACTAGTTCAAGGATCCGTTCATTCTAAACTCTTCCTTTCAGAGAACCTACTCTGCTCTGAAAGGTCAGATGTCCCAGTCTGTTGTGATAGGTCTACCTTACAGCGCATGTCTGAAAGGAAATGCCTACTACCATATTTGAGTTTACCATATCTGTAATAATTTTGGTTTTACTTTACCAATTTGAGCCCGAGGCTGACAATGATGCATCGTAAGATCAACCCGAACCACCACTGCAAGCAGGACGTTTCTCAGTAGTAGTTTGGGAATAATGAGTTATAGAGGCTAACAGCAGTGCACTGGCTGTACACATATATGACACAAAACCACGCATTTAGAACATTCTGTAGAAAATATATACATAAATAATTAATCATATTTAAAGGTTGTGCTTCGGAGGCGCACGATGGTTCAAATCAAGTGGGTACAGGTCCATTTTTAATGAATAATCGTTTCACAAATCCTGCGTTGACTTCAGCTAGATTGGAGAAGCAGTCGTCAGTGAAATGACGGGAACACAAACGAAGGTCGGAGTTGAACTGCTGACCATTGACGCTTTACATCCTCATACTTCGGGAGTACATGCAAAGTGGTTTTGCTTTTGCAGCACAGATAACGTCTTCTAGACATGAACCTAACTCGTTCAGGATGCAACCTCAACTGTTGTGTTTGAGGGTGGGTCAAAGTACACGTTGTTCGCGAGCAGCCAATGAAGACCAGAGGTGGGGTTTTTTTTGTTATCGAATGATGTAGGTTCGTACAGGAAGTAAGTCTGGAATTACTAACGACTCGTTTCAAGTGTTCAGAATTGATTCTTTCTTTTGGGAGTCAATAAATCCATTTGTCATGCACTTTTGATTTTTTTAAACTTTACAGACTTTTTACATTCACAAACAGCTATATATATATATATATATATATATATATATATATTACTACTTGAAAGGTAATATCTGAAAAAGCAAAATAGATGCACTTTAAAGGCCTAGGCTATGTAGTAGAAGTTTATTTATTTAATTGTTCAGTTGATCAGGAGCACAGTGGCTTAGTGGTTAGCATGTTTGCCTCGCACCTCCAAGGTTGGGAGTTCGATTCCCGCTGCTGCCCTGTGTGTGTAGAGTTTGCATGTTCTCTCTGTGCTGCAAGGTTTCCCCAGTCCAAAGACTTGCATGATTGGCATGTCCAGCGTGTTCGTATGAATGGGTGTGTGATTGTGCCTTGCGATGGATTGGCACCCTGTCCAGGGTGTACACCTTCCGATGTTCCCTGCGATAGGCTCCAGGTTCCCCGCGACCCTGTAGGATAAGCGGTATAGCAAATGGATGTCAATGTGCTTGGAAATTTTTATCTATGAAAAATTTTCATTTATTTATTGTATTAAATGATGATTACTGTTTTGAATGTCCCAAGATTCATGGCTTGTCATTTTATGTAAACAATGGATCAGTAAAAACAAGGATTGTGTGCTGATTATTTATGTGTATATATACTGATTTGTTTTATTTATGCTTAATATAATGCATGAATGTATGAATATTTAAAATAAATGATGAAAATTGAGGCTAGGGGAATGTTAACAGAATGTTACGCGAACATTAAGAGAACCTTAGGGGAACGTTCTGCAAACCTAAAAATAACGTGTTTAATATTTCCATGAAGAAAACTTTCCTGGCAAACCAAAAACAAACCTTAAAAATTTATTTTTATTAATTAACATTCCTGGAACATTCTGGGAACCAAAAATTGTTAGCTGGGTTGTTGTTCAAGAAATTAAGAGCAGTAATTTGTTTACTATGTCATGATAACAAACTGATTACCCTGTACTAAAATTCCTTGTAATTCCAAATCTACAAATGCAGGTTCTTTAACATTGACCTTTCCCCTTCCTCTTAAGTCACAGAAATGGTACCAACAACTGTGGCCCCAAACCATAGAGACTCTGTTGTCTTAGGAGGTGAGTTACTTCTCTGGACAAATGTCTTTTTATTTTTTATTTTTATTTTGTATATTTAATGAAACTTGAACGTTGGAAATTTGTCTTGCATTTTTTAAATTTGTTAGGCATGTTGTTTTTAGAATATTGTTAGTGGCTCCCCTGCAGCAGTGTTTTTGTCGTGTCAGTTTTTAATCATACCAGTCTGTACAAGATTTCACTGAGTTTTTGTTTTGGTGATCGTTGCAGCCTATAATGTTTGATTTTTGCTGCTGCTTTTTTTTAAAAATTTGCGATGCAACTTGCGCCGTTTTTTTGTGCTTTTTTTGAAGAAAGCTACGTGAATTGGCGCAATTGCACTAAATTATTTTGCACAGATTTTCACAGGGATGTTTGTTTTTAAGTGAGAACTTTTAGCTGTACTCAAGTTCGACACGTGAATCGAAGAGTGCGTTGACTGCGCGTTGTAATGACATCACATGATGCATCTTGGCCCAAATCTACGGAAAATCTTCTGTAATTTTGAAAAATCGCAAGCTCCTCCTAATACCGCAGCATTTTCTTGATTTTGCATTCATTTCTGCGATCGCAAAATCCTGGAGGGACTGTCTTATCTAGGACTGTACACAGAAAATGCTCAGTTTACCAAAGTTTGTATGAATAAAAAATAAAAATAAAAAGCAAACTTGACATGCTCTGTGATAAATTAATTTGGCAGAAAGTTATGTTCCTTCATGTAGTTTATCTCTATTTTATTAATCCATGTTTAGTAATACTACTAAGTGTTTGCATTTTTTCAGTTGAGTTTTTTTTTTTTTTTTTTTGTATACCAATAGGTTTTTTGTGTGTGTGTGTGTGTGTGTGTTTTAGTGGTGATTCTGCTGGTCTTGTGTACACTGGCTGGCTTGGTGTACCTGTTGTATCGCTACCTGTGTCACAACAAGGGCATCTATAGAACAACAGGAGAGGCTGCGCCAGGTGTGAACCCAGACCGAGTCTACCATGATACAGTCACTGAAAACAAGGAGTACTTCATTTAAAATAATGCAGACTGCCATGGATGAGTTGGCAGTGAAGGTCATGTTGAATAGGTATTGACATTTAGATTTTTTTGCTGAGAAGCTTGATGGTGGGAGCACAGCCACTGAGGAGACTGTGTGCTAAGGAGTTTACAGTGAGTTAATGATGATGTTTGCTTTGGTGTTTTGGGGATTTATTAACATGACACATATCGATGTATCAGAAGCAGGTGTTCAAATAGTGTATCAAACCTTGTGCAACAGATTTATTTATATACCCGACACTTTCTTTTTGTGGTGACATGCAATGGAACTGCCACATCTGTTAAATACATAAATTAGTTGAGTGACCAAAGTCATGTTTGACGTATGAGTGCGTGCGTAACCCCATTCTCAGACGTTTGTCCACAAAGCAGATGATGTTTGTTTACGAATGTTGGCATACATGCTGTAGGTACAGAATTTTTTCTATATAGGTGACCCTACTTTCACATCAGCAAATTACTTGTGAATTTTAGTTTTTCTTTTGTGGATACTAATTGTAAGAAGTGCGGGCTGAGGACTGGTCTGAGGAATCAATCGTTTGGATTTGTCACGTTACCGCACCATACCTAATTTACATAGAATTGAGAACATTTCAGTTCAAATTGTTACTTGCCCCTGTGGCTGAAAGCACAGCTCTGTGTTATGCCTGTATATAGAAAATTAATGGGCGCCTGCTGCTTTATCGCATGTTAGTATGAATGTAAAGCATATATTGAATTGATGCTGCTTTAGGCAAACTTAACATTTTCCTTAAAGAGGCTGCTAGGCCAGTATAACATCAGTGAGAGGAAGAGTGTTTTTATTACTCTTCTCATAGATAGAAAGATTCACACAGTCGGGTCCAAACGTCTGAGACCACTAGTGAAAATGCTTCTATTTCGTATTCTTTTATAATCTAATACAACAAATTTTCATTACAAATTACTTTACTGACAACAAACTAAGTGAAAAGCAGAATCTTTGAAATATTTACATGAATTTCAGTTACTTATTATTTGCTTTGTCCCCTTTTTGCTTTCATGACAGTGTGTACACAAGCTGGCATGGACTCCACAAGTTTGTTCAAAACCTGATGATCCATTGAAGTGTGATCTGAGCACATGCTTCAGTAGAAGAGAGTAGGCATGAGGAAAATCTGACCTATTGTACGAAACAGTTCACATGGTCAGGATCACAAATTTGCTTACATTTAAATAGTAATCTAAAATAGTGTAAAATCTTGAATATAAAATCATCAAGAGATTGAACATTTACTTTCTTTGTTTTAAATATAAAAAAAATTCTAAAACCTTCCTGTTTATATAATCCCAGTTTTTCAATGTGTCTCAGACTTTTGAACCCCACGGTGTATGTACGGGTGCATCTCAAAAAATTAGAATGTCATGGAAAAGTTAGGGGTTTTTTTTCCTCTGTAATTTAATTCAAAAAGTGGAACTTTCATATATTCTAGATTCATTAAGTGAAATATTTCAAGCCTTTTATTGTTTTAATCTCGATGCTTACAGCTCATGGGAAAAAAAAAAAAATCCAATATCTCAAAATATTAGAATGAAGAATTTATAATCCAGAAATGTCGGCCTGAGAAGACTCTAATCAGCGAATTAACTCAAAACACCTGCAAAGGTTTCCTGATCCTTTAATCTCAGTCTGATTCAGTACACAACAACAATCATGGAGAAGATGAAAGTAAATTTTGCATTTCATTTGGAAATTGTAAGGGTCCACTCACTGGTCCAATGATGGTATCAATGACGTGGTAGAAGGATTCCTGCGTGTTTCTGTCTTTTCGAAGCGATGTGAATACATTTAGATTATTAAATTTTCGTTCCAATTCTGTTTGACGCTCTCTTAAATTAAATCTGACTCCAATTGTAAAAACCTCAATGTTGTATTTGTTTCCTAATTATTTGTATTTTGATACTTTTGATTAATTCTAGTTTATTCTATAGTTTAAATTGTGCGCGTTCATTCGGATTCCATGTCACTCAGAGTCTCGCACCGGTCGTGTACGCGGATCTCACGGTCACAAACTCACCAGTCCTGGTCATTAGCCAGAGGTAATTGAGTAATACTATTTAGATAGCTGCCCCATGCTTGGCCTTTTCTAAAAAGTACTTTTAGTCCCCTTAGATAGTAACACTTAATTATAGTAAAGTTATTTCCAGTCAGAGAAAATTTACAGAGATAGACCAATAATATCGGAGTTAGAATTAGCTTTATATAATCATGCCATAGATTCCTATGTATACTTAACTAGAAATATATTACAGTAATCAGAGGTTTAGACTTCCCCCTATTTAGACTTGGTCGATCAACTTTTATGTTGTTCTAAACGGGAATTCCATATCGAGCCTGTACACACTGAGTTAACTTAACGCCAAGTTGTTAGCCTGGACGCTAAAATCTCAGTTGGCGTGCCCCAATGCTCCACCTACACCTGGATTTTAGCCTGTACTAACCTGGTCGCAGATTTGTGGTAACAAGGACTTAACGTAATCTACTAGAGACAATAATTCCAGAATAAGTCAGGATATAATCAAGTGTCGTGATTTATTTAACCAGGTATGAACACATCCAAATCCAATAATACTATTAATAATAGAAAAAAGAATTACATTCAGCATTACATTACAATCTAATTCAAAACATAATAATACAACATGAAGTCAAAACTTGT
>JANDJT010000050.1:276276-292871 GCA_024331685.1 Stegophilus panzeri
ATATACACACACACACATACACACACACACACACCCCCACACCCACACATACACAATAAATAACTTGCGCTTCAGAGCACGCAGATGAAATGCTATCACAAACCTCGTTATCTTGAGATTGGAGGCGGATGCCTGATATTTGGGAAGGGAATTGTGTGAAACAGTTCTGGGAGGTTATTATACCAAACCATTTCGATAAGACTTTGACTGAGGCATTTCAGAATGACAAAAACAACATTTGAGATGCTGTGCAACTAGATAATTTGTTTATGAAAAGTCACATGACTTTTCATAATAAGGCACAAGTTTTTTATGCACATTGTGGAGATTTTATTTGCATCTGGTGTTTTTCCATCCAGTGTTGTTTTATGTGATATCCCAAAATTCGCATAAAAGTACGTGGATGGCTGCATGGCTACTGACCCTGACCTGAGTGCGTGTGAGAGAGAGGTAAAGGAGAGAGGTAAAGGAGCCCTCTGGCTGCGATGTTGCACACCTACAGTATGTGTTAATAATCAAAAGGACACTATGTTAAAAGCTCACAAAGCTGATGTTATTTTTCATTAGTAGTTAGTAATTTCATTAGTAGTTAGTTTAACTAACATGTAAACAATAAAGTTCATATTAAGTGACTTACATATTAGACTTAGTCTTTTTTTGTTTCATTTCATGGAAAATATTTCCAAACAAAGCCACTGTAGTTTCTGATCCTTTTTCCTACAAATTTCTTTTGTTCAAATGGGAGATTTCTTATTTATTATTAAAGGGAGACTTATTTTACACATACTTCCATTAAAAAAAAAAAAAAAGTTTAAATTAGAATAAAGCATTTGTACAACCAGAAAACCCCTTCTGTTTTCATTCCTTTCAGGGTAATTGTAATTGATGATAATAATAATAATAATAATAATAATAATAATAATAATAATAATAATTTGATATGTGTGGGATGTAGGATGCAACCCGACATCCTACATATCAAAAATAAGTTTTGTTTGGGTTGGTCTCACAATGCTGTGATCCAAAATTTCACATTGACTGGTTTTTGTTACATTTCAAAATGGCCAAATTCCTGTTAGGTAAATCACAAACTTGCATCATCATGAACATCTTCCAGGGAATCAAGAGAAAGAAGAATTATGATTTAGTGTTGAGCGGTTTAAAAGTTATGAGCACTTTTACTTCTTTGTGAATTATAACACCCTTGGTCTGTTTGGTCTGAATACATAATAAAAGTGCCAAGATACACCCTCAGCTCCTGTCTGGCGACTTCACTGTCAGATTCCTTTATGTGCATTACAGACAAACTGTCCTGCATAGTAAAAAAAAAACAACAAAAAAAAAAACCGCTTTGAACTAGGGATACTGTACAGTTTATAACAGTATTGGCTTTAGATGAGTTAATATACAGACACAGTACTTGGTTAAATCTATAACATACCAATCGCTGTTTTGAGAAGGTAATCATCAACATCAGACATATTACTGACATTAGCTGGCTAGCTTGTTGCTAAGCTACTTGCTATTGTACTCTGTTGTTGCTTTACTGCAATTTAAGTTGAAAATGTTGCATGAATGCTTGAAGTTCACTATAGTAGAACAACAGTACCTATAACAAATGACCACTTACAAGGCACCACAAAAGCATTATTATTGCAAACAGAAGTCCAAATTAACTGTGTAGGTAGGTGAGACTGTCCCCTAACACAGTGCCAAGTATAATAAAAACAAACCTAAGCATTCTATAGGCTGCGGGTGACTCCCTTATCAATGAAGACGGACAATTCCAATATGGTGCCTCTGCATCTTCAGTGCTTGGTCCCAATAAACCAATAATGTCTCTTTAAGTGACATTAGACATGACTTCCAAAATTGTGGCGCTTTAACCATTGATGACCACTGTATATGTGCATTGGGTAAGCTACAAAGCCCTGTCTGAAATACAGCCCGCTATGAAAGTATTGGAACAGCAAAGCCAATTCTTTTGTTTTTACTACACTGAAGACATTTGGGTTTCAGATTAAAAGATGAATATGAGACAATAGATTAGAATTTCAGCTTTCATTTCCTGATATTTACACCTAGAAACTTAGAAAATGGCACCTTTGGTGGAAGACCACTCAATTTTTATGTGAGCAAAAGTATAGGAACAAATAGTAAATAACTGCTTGCATATCCCATACTTGCAATAACTGCATCAAGCCGGCAGCCCACTGACATCACCAAACCATTGCATCCTTTCTGATGCCTTTCCAGTCTTGTACTGCAGCTTCTTTCAATTGTTGTTTGTTTTTTGGGGTTTCAAGTCAAGTGGCTTTATTGTCACTTCAGCCATATACAGCTGGTGTAGTCAGTGGCGTAGCGCAAACAGCGGTGGCCCAATCGCAAGAGAGGAGGCAGGGCCCCTCATCATAATCTAATTTATTCACCCTTCAATATCGCGTACAAGTGCTATTGCTCCTGCCATTTGCTAGTATATCTTTCGTCAAAACTAATTATATATATATATATGTTAATTAGTGTGTGAATTTTTATGGAATTTCACACTCTTTTGGTTAATTAGGCTACAATGTTTTATAACAAGTTAGTTTTATTCAATCTTGTGAATAAAATAATGTAAAATAAAGCATCATACCTTTAAAATAGTCTTTTTCTCCTAGCATTTTTCTGCATAAACTCCTTCACAATGTCTGCGCTGTCCAGACATACACGCTTGCTTTCAATACTGAGAATTACGAGTCCTTAGAGTCTGTCCTGGCTCATTGTGCTTCTCAAGCAGGATTTTATTTGTATTTGTTTAGGAAAAAGACCTCTCGGCACTTGCCACCATGATATTTTTAGTACTGCTGCTGCCGTCATCTGCCGGAGAGTGAGCTTCCGGGTCTCCGGAATTGGCGTTGGGTTAGTTAGGAACTTGCTAACTTCCCCACTACTTGTGCTTGCAGCTGATTTGTGAGACATATAGATGAGATTTTTGGTAGATTTGCATTGAATTGCTCTTTTTCGTCTTGATTAATCCATTTTTGGGCCCCACTGAGATATTTTCTTTTACTCATTTCGTAAAGAATCCGTTATAAGCCACTACTAGGTTCACTGTTAGTAGGCTAATTGTAGAGAATCTAGATGATCAAGGATTGTGACTGGATAAAACAAAAGAGATTAATTGTGACTGGCAGACACAGGTAGACATTGCAGAACAAGCAATAATTAGTACCAAAATAAAAAGTCAAATTTTACATCTGTTTAATATTGTTAAATATTAGCTCTTTTTTATTTTATTTTATTTTTTTTTAATTGTTCGTGGGTGGGGCCCCAATGCATTACATGCCCTGCATGCCCATCCAATACGCCACTGGCAGTACACAGTGAAACAAAACAACATTCCACTAGGACCAAGGTACACATAAAACAGATCCACATGAGACTACACATAACTAAATAAAACTACAAGGACCACATAAAGTGTACGTGTATATTCTCCCTTCAGTCTCCTTCTTAAGGAGGTGAAATGCATGCTCAACTGGGTTAAGTTCTGGTGACTGACTTGACCTTCCACTTTTTCCCTGGTGAAGTCATTGGTTGTGTTTTTGGTCATTGTCCTGCTGCATGAAGTTCCTCCCAATTAGATTTAATGCGTTTCTCTGTAAATTGTCAGACAATGTTTCTTTAGATGTCTGAATTCATTCTGCTTCTACCATCATGAGTTACATAATCAACAAAGATTAGTGAGCCTGTTCTAGAAGTGGCCATGCAAGCCCAATCCATGACAATCCTTTCTTTCTCCACACATTGGGCTTTCCATCACTTTGGTAGAGGTTAATCTTGGTTCCAGAACTTTTGTGGCTCATCTCTGCATTTCTTAATGGATTACATTCTGGCCTTCCAATTCTTGTGTAAGAATCCTTGTGCAATGGCTCTGATCAAATTTCCTTATTTTACCAGCTTCAAAATGGCTTGCTTTTCTCCCATAGACAGCTCTCTGGTCTTCATGTTGGATGATCCAAGATGGCGGCGTGGCAATAGCACGTAGTGGCCTCTCCGGATCCAAAATGGTGCTATTTTTGTTTCTTAGCTCAACTTTTTACAGCACATAAACATCAGAGCAAGCAGTGGTCATGTCCAACATCGCCAGACACTGCTAAAGAAAAACCCCACAAAAATCATGCAACAACCAACCTGCATGATGATCTGCTGGAGAAGCTACGCGATCTCGGTGTGTTGCGGGGACCAGGCCTCCGGTCCACGTTGTCGCCTGACACTGGTAGCGAGGGAAGGGGACGCTGTAAGAGGTGTGCGAGAAAGCGGAAGCATGGCAAAAGGGCAGGAGTCCATGGTAGGCTAAAAGCAAACCCTGGCCGACCGGCTCTCCCATCCATCCTGCTCTCAAATGTTTGCTCCCTGTACAATAATTTGGACTACATCTGACTCCAGCAGGCAATGCGGTGTAAGTTTAGAGACTGCTCAGCGAGTTCCGGACACCGCCATTCAGCTAGATGGGCTCGGCTCGTTTTGTGCTGACAGAAATTCAGCTGTGTGGTAAGACTTGCGGTGGTGGCTCGTGTGTTTACAGCAACATGGAATGGTGCAAGAACTCATGCTAGTTTCTAGTTACTGCTCATCACTGGTGAAGTTTGTGACTGTTCGATGCAGACGATTTTATTTACCATGGGAATTCACCACCGTTCTTGCAATCGGAGTATACATTCCCCCCCAGCGCTAATGCTAAGGAGGCACTCCGTGAACTGTATGGGGCTATTATCGAACTGCAGAACACACACCCTGATGGACTGTTGATCATCACCAGAGATTTCAACTATGTGAATCTCAAATCAGTGCTCCCTAAATTCCACGAACATGTGGACTTTGCAACACTAGCGATGAACACGCTGGATCTTGTCTACACAAACAACCCAGGCGCATAGCGGGCAGAGCCCCGCCCCCAGCTCGGCTACTCAGACCACATCTCTGTTATGCTAATCCCAGCATACAGACCGCTCGTCAGACGCTCCAAACCAGTTTTGAAGCAGGTGAAAACCTGGCCAGCAGGAGCCATCTCTGCTCTTCAGGACTGTTTTGAGCACACTGACTAGCACATGTTCAGGGAGGCTGCAACTGACAGCAACTCCACCAACTTCAACTAATACATGGCATCAGTGACCAACAACATCAGCAAGTGCATTGATGATGTCACCGTCTCCAAGACCATCACCACGTGCTCCAACCAGAAGCCGTGGATGACTGCGGAGGTGCGTGCACTACTGAGGACCCGAGACTCCGCCTTCAGGGCAAATGACAAGCACTAAGAACAGCGAGAGCCAAACTGTCCCAGGCCATCAGAGACCACCACAATAAGCACTGGGGTCTCCCCAGGGCTGTGTGCCCAGTCCACTGCTGTTCACTCTGCTGACTCATGACTGTGCAGCAATGTACGGCTCCAATCACATCATCATGTTCGCTGATTACATGACCGTGTTGGGTCCCATCAGCAAGAACGACGAGTCAGCATACAGAGAGGAGGTGCAGCAGCTAACGGACTGGTGCAGAGCCAACAACCTGTCTCTGAATGTGGACAAAACAAAAAAAGATGGTGGTTGACTTCAGGAGAGCATGGAGGGACCACTCTCCGCTGAACATCGATGGCTCCTTCACAGAGATCGTCAAGAGCACCAAATTCCTTGGTGTTCACCTAGCAGAGAACCTCACCTGGTCCCTCAACACCAGCTCCATAGCCAAGAAAGCCCAGCAGCGTCTCTACTTTCTGTGAAGACTGAAGAAAGCCCATCTCCCACCCCTCCTCCTCTCCACGTTCTACAGAGGAACTATTGAGAGCATCCTAAGCAGCTGCATCACTGTCTAGTTCGGAAATCGCATCTCATCGGATCGCAAGACCCTGCAGCGGAAAGTGAAGACAGCTGAGAAGATCAGGGTCTCTCTTCCCTCCATCACAGATATTCACACAAAACGCTTCATTCGCAAAGCCACCAGCATTGTGGACGACCCCACACACACTCTTCACCCTCCTGCCATCTGGAAAAAGGTACTGAAGCGTTTGTGCCCTCACGGCAAGACTGTGTAACAGCTTCTTCCCCCAAGCCATCAGACTCCACAATACTCAGAGACTGGACTGACACACACACACACACACACACACACACACACACACACGGACGCACTGAACCGAACACCATCCGACTCCCATCGCAATTTCTGTACTGACAACCTGTACTTTTGCTGCTACTGTACTTAAAAACAAATAATGTTTAAGTTCTTGTCACTATTATACACTTTATCTGGCTGCTTCCACAATAACTACTATGTCCACATATAGTATAAGCTAATCTGCTGAATACTATGTCATAAAACGTTATGTTTATATTCACAGCATTTTTTTTTTTTTTAAACTTATATTGTTATTCTTTTGCACTACCTGTTATATCAGACACTTCCACACTAAAACTGTGTACTGTTCGGCGCTACACTGCCACTTACTGTACCTACTGTACTATGTTGTTTGCACACGTTCGCACGTGCACTTTATGTAAAATGTGTGTAAGTCTTATTTAGTTCTGTGTCTCATGTGGTTAGTGTGGTGTTTTGTGTAGCACCGTGGTCCTGGAGGAACGTTGTTTCGTTTCACTGTGTACTGTACCAGCTGTATATGGTTGAAATGACAATAAAAGCCACTTGAACTTCATCCGTTTTTAACAACTACTGCAGTCTTCACAGGTGAAACCCAGGGCACAAATTAAGAGTAGACATTCAGAGCTACTACTTATTTAAACAAATCAATCTAACACTGCACACCTGGTCAACAAGAAACACCTGTCAGTCACATGTTCTAATATTTTTGATCACTTAAATAAGGGTAGGTTTAAACAAAGGGTGCCATGTTGCAAGTTTTTTAAGCACATCTGGATGTAAATATCTGGAAATGAAAGCTGAAATTCTGATCAATCATCTAATATTCATCTTTTGATCTCAAACCCAAACGTCTTCAGTGAAGAACAAACCTGCTTTTGCCATTCAAATACTTTCAGAGGGGACTGTATGCAGCAGTGTTAAGGGAGAACCCTGGACATAACTTAAAGGCATCATCGAAAATACAGGAACAGGATTGTTAAATATTATTTCTACATTAACAACAACTAAGAGCTGTCCAGTGAGCTTTGGCTCCAAGTTCCACTCGCTGCAGAACAAAAGTCCACTATCTCCTTTTTGCTTGCGTTCAGATGGCTGTGCTCCAGGTTTGCCAGATCTTTGACTTGAGTGCCAAAACTCAAAATATCCCCCTTCCTGTATTACTGTCAAGTGTATTGTAATCGTTACAGCTGCAGTATCGATTTTTTTGGTTAAAATTGAACAAAAATCAATTAATTATTGATCAAGTACATAAAAAAAATGAGTGTTCAAAACGGTCTCCCTACCTTACCCCGATTCGCAACGGTAAGCTTAAAATAATGATTTATAATGAGATGTTGGTTCGGATTTCGTGGGAAACGTCAGTTTGACGTCATTCATCTTTACGTCCGTAAACAGAAAGAAGGAGACACGGCTACTATATGATGGAGTGTTCGTAGCTTGTTCTTACAACAGTTGCTTAGAATTTAAACTTGTCATCTAGATGACTGCTTTTATTCTGGATAGTTCTAACCGCAATAATCATTGACATCTGGGGAATCAACTATGTGTCGAACTTCTGAGAGTCTGCAGTCAAAACGGGAACGCGACAGAGCTTGTGATAAAACGAGAATAAATATCGGCAGGGCTTTCGAGAGGTGGCGGAAACTTAAAATCTGAAGGAATTGAATACTGACACAGAGATGGCTTTTTTCTGCTGAACAGGTAAGACATTTCAGTGGCTCAATAAGCTAACATTAGCACACTTGTTCGCTTGATTATGCTAGGTATCGAGTTTCCTATGTTATTTTTGTTTGTTTGTTTTGCTATGGTCAGTATGCACTCATTTTCTGCTATGAGGGAGGGAAATTCACCTCTACTCCAAGAAAACCGTATCTGCTGCCAAATCCGTAGTCAAGTATTGGAGCTACAACCCCTGACAAAAATTATGGAATCACCAGACTTTGAGGATGTTCACCCAGATTTTTTTTACTTTACAGCAAATGAACAAAGCACAGATATGACACAAAACATTCTGGCTTTGTGAAACATACCACAAACAAGTTAAAAGAAATTTATTTAATTAATGGCATATTTTTTCCAGATCAAGTAGAAAGAAAAAATATGGAATCACTCAATGTTGAGGAAAAAATTAGGGATTCACCTTGTAATTTGCATTTCTAAAATAAATACCAGCACTGCAAAATGCAAATTAGTCTGCAGTTAAGAGTGCCTACAGACCTTAACCTTGGACTTATTAAAGGAAACATGGCCCTAAAAAGAGAGTTGTCAATTGAAAGAATGGAAAGGATTATAAAACTCCTTCAAGAAGGAAATCCAACACGGATTGTGGCAAAAGATGTCGGTTGTTCCCAGTCAACTGTGTCTAAAATTTAGTACAAGTATAAACAAAATGGGAAGGTTATAAAAGGAAAACATACGGGTATACCAAGGAAGGCAGCAAACATCAGAATGGAAAACTCAAATCAATATGCATTGAAAATACAAGTCATTCTTCAAAATGATAATGCATCTAGCCACACAGCAAAGAGTGTTTTCTTCAGGAAAGGCATTTCAACTCGATGACCTGGCCAGCAAACAGTCAGGATCTCAATCCAATTGAAAATTTATGGTGGAAATTAAAGAATTGGTCCATGACAAGGCTCCATCCTGCAAAGCTGATCTGTCAACCACTATTCATGAAAGTTGGAACCAGCTTGATGGAGAATATTGTTTTTCATGAAGTCCACTTCTCAAAGAACTCAGACCGTCATAAAAGCCCGAGGAGGAGCAATAAAGTACTAACTGATTTTTTTTGTTGATGATTTCAGAAATTATTCTTCAACATTGACTGATTCCATAATCTTTTTCCTCTATTTGATCTGGGGAAAAAATATGCCATTAATTAAAACAATTTAATTTAATTTGTTTGAGGAACGTTTCACGAAGACAGAAGGATCAGCTATTAAACAAAAATTGTTTTGTGTCATATGTGTGATTTGTTTATTTGCTACGAAGTAAAAAAGGCAGGTGAGCATCCTCCAAGTGTGGTGATTACATAATTTTTGCCAGGGGTGTAATATACAACCCATACAAATACCTCAATCAGTCAGGTTCATCCGCGCAGAGGAGCAGTGCCGAAACACAACTCGCGTAAAAAATAAATAAATAAAAACTCCTCCGCAAGTAACTTGCAATTTTATGTTTCAAACAGAGATGGCAGTAGAGAGGCAAAAGTGTAGTACTGCAGCTTAAAGCGATATACATTTTAACAAATCAGTTAAAGCATTTCCCCGTAAATATTTATTCCAACAAGGTCCTAATATATATATATATATATAAAAAAATAAAGTAGTCTATACATATGACAAAGGAAAAGTTTACGGCTACGTTTTCATTTGCGTACGGTCAGTTAGTAAAACCTATAGGGTTTTGGCAAAATAACATTTTGCTTTAATGGGAATATCCTTTAATTTATAGATATAATTAGGCCTAAATCCTAAACTGCGGACAATTAAATAAACAATCAAAATCCGGGAATGTCGCCGAGTTGGCAACCTAACTACATCAGATTAAACATGAAAATGCCACAAATTACAAATTGTGTCATCAGTAAAGAAAAACAAAACAATCAAACAAAGAAAAACAAAACAAAACAAAACAATGACCTAACCTGCTATCGAACCAGCAAAACTCTATAAAACTGTAGTGTCAGAGTTTGATTATTTAGCTAGCTAATTAGCTAGGCTCACGGTCACCTTTTTTATACACGACAACACTAGCAAAAATGTTGGCTAGTCGTTATTAAAATTTACTGTAAATATAGTAGTTCCATACAGGTTTATTGACATTAGGTTATAATTCGCTTCCGTATTAAGAAGTGAACGGGAAACAGTTACTATTACATTTACAGATGTCTGTGTGCTAACAAGCGCGCTATCTACTAAAACCACATTACAATGGCCTTACAAAACCAGTGTACAAGGTGACTAACTCGTCGATGTATTTTTTCTAATTGTGTAGAAAAGACCACTTATACAAACTCACCTTTGTTGTTCATTGTTCTTTGTCGAAAACAAATGAATTTAAAACGCTGTATTAAAACACAAAACCCGTTTCCTAGCGACTTCCTTGTTTTCATCCGTCTGTTCGGTCTGTGTACTCCACTACGTCAGTTCGTCTTCTTCTTTGGTGTTTTACGGCAGTTGGCATCCATGACGTTGCATTACTGCCACCTGCTGTCTCACTTTAGCTTACTATTTCTTAATTAAATTCGTCCTTCCAGTCCCGTCCTCCTTAGGAAATTAAACAGATATCTCCGTCCTTGGTCAATATTTCCACTTCCTACTATACTTTTTACATTATACTCTACTATACTTATTTCCCGTAGATGGTCCTTCAACTCTTGCCTTTCTTGCATAAATTTCTTACATGATATAAAGATGTGCTTAATTGTTTCTTCCTCTCTGCATTCATCACATAGTCCTGTTGGGTGTTTTCCTATAACATGAAGAGTTTTGTTTAACTTTCCATACCTAATATATTTTGTATCATGTACAGATGTCTCCCTTTGATTTCATTATCCCACTGCTGTTGCCATTTTTCCATTATCTTCTTCCACACTAGATTCTTCCTTTATGCTTTTGAAAATTTAAATTTGACATGTTCTTTTTTGTTGTTGCTTCTTTTGCTAGTCTGTCTACTTTCTCGTTTCCTTGGATGCTCACATGTGCTGGTACCCACATAAATTTGATGCTTCTCCCTTGTCTGCTTATTCTTGAGTTTGTAAATAAAATCTCATGAAATAATTCCTGATGGTTTCTAGTTACACCAGACTTTATACTCATTAGGGCAGATTATGAATCACTATATATTAAAACATTGTCACATCTGGTTTGTTCGATCCATTCTACATCATTTCTGTTTGTGCTACTCTCACTTAAAGTGAATGCATGAGCAAAAATAAAGGCAATGTAGTAATTTCCTACTTGCATCTATCAGTTATCAGTTTCAAGCAAAATGTTAATGGAAACATTGGTAGATGCCAAGGGAATATTTAACAAAGCAGGATTTAAAGAAAAAATCTTTTTTAAGCAAAGTTGAAGATCCTCCAACAAATGCTTATGTTATTTTTTCTCTTATGCTCTCGACCTGGATTTCAGTTATCTCGCAATATTTCAATTAACAGGGATATGCAGAGTTCCTCAGGGGCAGGGGCTGGAATGTTTTTTTAAAAAAACTATAACTAATGAGTAATTCCAATATAACAACGATATATGTTAACTATATATATATATATATATATAGCATGCTGCGAGCATGAATTAACATGTTGCTAGCATGAATTAGCACATTGCTAGCACAAATTAACATGTGCTAGCATGAATTAGATTAGCATGTTGCTAGAATGCATTAGCATATTGCTAGCATGAATTAGCATGTTTTAACACACTGCTAACATGAATTGGCATGTTGCTAACATGTTTTAGCACATTACTAGCATGTATTAGCATGTTTTATCACACTGCTAACATTGATTAGAATGTTGCTAGCACGAATTAGCATGTTGCTAGCATGTTTTAGCACATTGCTAGTCTGAATTAGCGTGTTGCTAGCATGTTTTAGCACATTGCTAGCATAATTTAGCATGTTGCTTCCATGAATTAACATGTTGCTAGCATGAATGAACATGTTGCTAGCATTTTTAGCACATTGCTAGCAATGAGCATGTTGCCAGCATGGATTAGCATGTTGCTACCACGAATTAACATGTCGCTAGCATGATTGAGCTTGTTAGCGTTCCAATAGGTTTAGGCTTCATTGTATGTTCAGTGTATCAAGTGAATGGGAGTTTTGGGGAATTGACACCTCATTCATGGGTCTATGATAAACTGTGCGGGACGAGTTACGTGCCCAAGTTTTGGTGGAATAATAATAATAATAATAATAATAAGCTTATAAAGAAAAACAGTATGTTGGCCTTCGCCAGCCAACATAATTACTAATTATAAGATACATAATCTTATTACCCTGGTAGTCATTGTAAACAGTGTGGTCATAATCATGAATATGGGACTACTGATATAAACTTCTTGTTTTTTTAATTTTTATTTTTACAATAAGCAGAATAATTTCAACAAAAAAGTAAAAATAAATAAATAAATAAATAAATAAATAAATAAAACAATGGAGAGATGAATCCAACAAGATAAAATAAATCTAAAACGTAACATTTTGAAATAAAAGCTCGAACTGCATCCGGAGCATGTTAGTGCAGAGAAAATGATGATGGTTAGAGATGATTTCCTCTGTAGCACTGCTTGCTGAACTGTGAACTGGCTTTTGGTCTCACATGTTTAACCTTCTGTTGGGAAACATCTGTTCCAAGATGTTGATAATTTCCACTTTGTCAGTAGGAATGTCCCTCTCTATGCCAAGTAACAGCAAATCAGACAGCCTTTCCTGACCACAGAGACTCCTCAATCTGGACTTGACCAACTTAAGCTTTGAGAATGAATGCTCCACTGTGGCAGTGGAAACTGGGAGAGTAGCATGTATTTTCACCAACTGATATAGGGCTGGGAACAAAGGATTTCTTTGAAAATCTCCAATACCTTGGCACTTTTCACTGTGCATCTACAAGCAGAGTGAAACACTTCCCTCAGCAGCTGCTCTTCTTCCTCAACTCCATAAAAGCTGCAGAGGATATGAGCAGCTTCCTTGGCATCATCATCCAACACACCCATCCATTTAGATGCATCTGTCAGTATATGGAGTGACTTTATGATCTTGTTAGTCTGTATTTGCATCTTTGGGTTCTCCTTCCCTTCAAACTGCTACTGGTGCTCTTGCAGACAGGCATCCAGAAATGTGTAGAGGAGTCTAACCCTGTAAAAGTCCTCCTGTAAAATGTGGCTCATGATCTTCAGCTGCTTATGTTGAGCGGTGCATCAGCTTTACAGGATTTTTCTTTGTTGACCATGTCCAGGAATAACATCAAGAACATCAATACCTGCTGCCTCAGCATGGTTGGTGGCTCTTTCCTAGATGGTCTTGTACTCCTCCTCAGTCCTTAAGTCGAATGATTACGACACTCACAATGCTGCATGCAGCTCCCAAATCTACATATTCCTTTTGAAGGGCATTGGAGGCACTTGCCGTTTCAAGGCAGACAGGGGTTGTCATTTCCAAAAAAAGCAGGAATTAAAAGTTTATTGAATGCATCAGTATGTGTGTTTCTCCGACGGTTGCATCAGGTGTGTTTTGTTTTATTAGTGTGGTCAGGAATTTCACAACTGATGGCAGGGTCTGCTTTAATGAAGACAAGGCTTTCACCCTACATGCCCACCAAATGTCAGAGAGCCTTTGTAGTTCCATTGGATGCTGTTCTGGATACATTTCTTTCTGAATCTTCACAAAAAAAGCATGCCACTTTGAGGAGTTTGCAATGAAAGCATAAAGCATTTCCGCTAAAGTGAAAAAGCTTGCCAAAGGAATGCTTGGCTTTGCCGATCCCACAAGCACTAAATTTAAGCAGTGCTTTTTCATTTTGTTGTTGGATTCGTGACTGAAGTCCTTTGTAGTGACTACTCATATTAACAGCCCCATCATGTTCTTGGTCATATATGTTTTCCACTCTGAGGTCATTCTCAAGCTCTTCTCCTGTTGTGGGATCTACTGGGCACAAGCCAATGAAGTGCTTTTTTATTACCATCTGATGTACAAATCTTATGGCAAATGATGCTTGCTCTGTGTGGGAGATGTCTGTGGTTTCATCAAGTAAAACTGAACAAATGGATGCATCTTGGATTTCACTGTCTATGACTTTTTGAATGTACAAAACAAGGGCTGATATAATGTTGTTCTGTGTTTGATTTGAAAGGAGAGACACCTGTGGTCATGTCTTGGACTGCTTTTGTTCTTTGACTGACTCAAGATGGAGCTGTAGTGTGCTGCCATATTTCCCTAAAAGTTCAACTAGCTCCAGAAAGTTTCCCCTAAAGTATAAGAACTTTCATCTTCACCACAGAAGGTAATTCCTTGTCTTGCCAGGAACAGTGTTACATCAATTAAATGAGACAACAGGGACCTGTTCCTCTACCTTTATTGGTCTCTGGCAGCAAACATTTCTTGGTCAGCTCTTTCAAATGCAGTGATTAAAGCACTTCTCTTGAGTGCATGCCATTTTATCATACTCAGCATATGACACTCACTATTCCTGTGCTCTTTGAACTTTTGTCCACCATCCACCATGATTTTGAAAAAACCGAACCCAGTTTTTGAACCCGTCTTCATGGCTCAGAAATAATCGACAGCTGAAACAATCAATTCTGTCACTTTCAGGAGAAAATTCAAGCCAGGGACTATCACTATACTACCACTATGTGTTTCTGGAAAGAGTGCTCCCTTTCATTTTTAGGGAATTTAATATCTGTTTGATATGGTCCTTTTTTAATATACCCTTGATTGGACTTGATGTCATATTTCTGTACTAAACCTGGATCTGTTGGATGTTTACATCCAAAAATCTAATTCAGTGATGCTTCATTCATCAATCTGTGCATGTGGTGCTTTCTTTTCAACTTGTTGTCCCAGATCACATTCAGCATTTTCTCTGACTGTTCTCTTACTTCAACATCTTCTCTCTCTCCCTCCTCACCATGCATCTCTCGCTCGTCATTTTTGTCTGATAAATGTAATTTTAAAATGATAAATATAAGATATTTTAATGAATACATCACAATTATCTTTTATTATGCATTAGCCTATTTTGTTAGGGTATATTAGGCTACAGAACTAAATTCACTACATTACTTACCATAACAAGAGGCACGTAACAATATTTGCATTTATTATTTTTTTTTTTAACAAAATAAAGATTAAAGCAAAATAGAATAGGTTGACTCTTTGAGGTTGTCCACATATGATGAATGCCTTTTTGCAACCCATCAGTCTCAGACAAGTTCAGCTTTTTAAAATCCATATTGATCGAGAAACTGTCCCTTTTGCTGCCTCTTTCTTCAAATTTTCTTTAATTTTCTGGGGACATTCTAAAATGCTTAATGAAAAGTGAAAAACACTTAATGTGGATTAATGTACTTAAAACAGTGACCATGGAAAACCATTTTATAAAAAAAACAACAAAAAAAACAACACATTAAAAAACTGTGTTAACATATTATTAATTTATGTTCTTTCAAGAACAAATCTATATAATTAGATCTTCTCTGCACTTTCAGATTGACAAGTCCGTGCTCTCTATGATGACTGATGAGCAAATGGCAAAGTATATTAATTCATATGGTGACCGACTGGCAGTCCTCTCCTTCTGTCAGCAAACAGCGGCCTGCTCTGATAAAGAATCTCTGTTACAGAATTTGAGAGATAAAATTGAAGCAAGGAAACTGGGCTCAAAGTCAGCTAAAACTTTGCATGGTAAAGCATGTGTCTTCCCTAAGGAAAATAATTTATTGGCAAGACACAAAAATGTATCTGCAGAAAAAACCTCCAGAAGAATTGAAATTGGATGACTTCACTTCTGCTGTAATGGATACCAACAAGTGAGGACCAGTACTGGTGGTGGCACTAGACATGTTCACAAAAAGACAACTGTCTTACAAATCATGGAAATGGGAAAGAACTATCTTATTTCCCAAATGGGGAAATAACCAAAAGGTCCAGAAACAGACTTTTGTGATTTTAAAAGAAACCAAATTCCCTTGGATAGCACTGTTGGAAATCTGTATGAACAAACCCAACTGAAATTGTTGAGATTTTACATTTGCACTAAACAGGACGTGTGTCTCACAGACGTAGAATCTTTATCTGATGGAGATAAAGAGAAATGTAATGAATACTCATTACTACAGGATGGATTAGACAGTGATACTGAGAGACTACGCAAAAAGAATATGCACCGTCCAAAGACTCACAAGCACTTCAAGTGATGAGGTGACTGATGAATTGTGGAATCAAAGTGCGCAGCACCCAAAGAGTCCACAGCATTCACATGAGCTATGAATTAATTGACTTGACCGATCAGATTCGTCCATGACACAACAACATAGTTGAAACCCTTGGAGATGATGATAAGGAAGACACAGTTGAGTGGAATGAAGGTGATGAACTTGGACAAATATATGAAGACCAAGCAATTGTGATAACATGGAATCTGAACGAGAACATCATACTGGTAATGTGGTCCTAATGGACCAAATGTCTCAGTATAGATATGAAAAATGAAATTTTTAGGTCTTAGGTACGTTTGTATTTTCACTTCTCCAAAAATGGTTTTAAGCCAGTTATTTACAGTGGGGGAAAGTATTGAAGAAATCCACACATATAAAGAAATCCAAACATTAAAGTCCATGAAGTTATGTGTAATAAAGAGGAATGACACAGGGAAAAAGTATTGAACACGCTAACTGAAATGTATTTAATACTTAGTGGAGAAGCCTTTGTTTGTAATGACAGCTTCA
>JANDJT010000050.1:332657-349388 GCA_024331685.1 Stegophilus panzeri
TTTTTTAACTATTACCCATTCATCTTTGTGAATAAATAGGAAGCGGTCCATTTTTCTTGGAAAACTCTACACTCTATCCGCTTTTCTCCTTTTTGACAAAGACATTTTGGCTAATGAGAGTGTGGGGGTGAGTAGAAAATAGGGTAGACTACACCGTTATAACAAACAGCAGAAGGCGCATTGCTGCCAACTGCTGTTCGGTCTGAGTCCCAGAGATGTGCTGCGTCTTCTACTCTGACTACAACAATGCGCCCCTAGTGGATAATTTAGGAATAGCATTTTATTAAAAATTTCTAGTTCGTGTCTTTTATGCATTTTTTTCACTTTCAAAATTCATCCTGCGGGCCGAATTGAATCCCCTAGTGGGCCGGTTTTGGCCCGTGGGCCGTAAGTCTGACACCCCTGATCTATAGTATCAAAAGTTGCACTAAGGTTAAGTAACACAATCAGCGAGACACAACCCTGATCAGAGGCCAGTAGTAGGTCGTTTACTACTTTAACTAACTCTGTCTCTGTGCTATGATGAGGTTACTGGTTATGTTTCATATCCCATATCAGCATTCTTTACACACACATAGATAAGGTACATATTTGGTCAAAGAAAAACGTTAAATTTATAGCGGCTCAGAGAGAGCGCATTTGCTCTGCACCCTCCGTGGGTTCTTAATTTGCCATCACAATTCCACAATTCATACTCATTCAATACAAATGAAAGTATATACAGTCCACAACAAAAAGACAAATGTAGTTTTATTCTTTAAAATAACTTAATTTTTTTCTTATCTTGTTTTATATAATTTTTTACATTTATTATTAAAAAAGGGCTGGTCTTTTATTTTTGTCGTGGACTGTACAGCAGTGTATGCATGGTCTTACCTTTACTTGTAAATGAAGTCCAGAAAACACAGTGGATTTCTCCAAAAGTCTAGCTAACCTATCATCTTTCTCAGCAAAAGCATGTAATAGTTCTACATAGTTGCCACGATTAGAAGAGGTTGTACAGCAAGTTGCATCAATGAGGTCTTTTAAAATCTCTCGGTTTTCCTTTACCTTAGCATTGTGGACGCTAATATTTAGTCTCCGCTGTTCGTTCAAAGCCAGATCTATCCTTGCGCTTCCAAAAGTTTTTAAAGCAATTTGGCTTTGAATGTGAGTAGTTGAACTTTCATGTCTGCTAAGGCTTGTTGGTCTATTTTTTCAAGTCACAAAATCCCATTGTAGTCCAGACATTGTCACTCATTGAGAACAAAAGGCAGGGAAAGCAGAAAGGGCGGTTTCTCGTAGCACAACCACACAGCCAGTCTTTTCGGGTGTACCACTACGTTTGAAAAGAGCATGTTATCATTTGTCCCGTTGTTTGAAGCAAATCTTTTAGCTCCGGCATGGGTCTTCCATTATTTATCACTTCCAGTTTTGATTGAAAGTCCAGTTTTGAGAAATGTTTTAGCTTATATATATAACCTTCCATTTTTACAGTCAGGGCAAAAAATAAAAATAAACTGACTGATGCGGTGCCCTTGACTTTCTCTACTTGGTAAATGGTAAATGGCGCACTTATATAGTGCTTTTATCCAAAGCTTTACACTGTGTCTCATTCACCCATTCACACACACTCACACACCAATGGTAGCAGAGCTGCCATGCAAGGCGCTAACTTGCCATTGGGAGCAACTTGGGGTTCAGTGTCTCGCCCAAGGACACTTCGGCATGTGGAGTCACGTGGGCCGGGAATTAAACCTCCAACCCTACGATTAGCGGACAACCCACACTACTACCTGAGACACAGCCGCCCTTGACTTTTTTTAGATAGCATATTACCCACAGTGCCATTTGTCTGTAATACGTGAAGAAGAACAATAGCAGAACAAGCCTGTATGCTCATACACGCCTTCTTCAGTGAGGCAGAGGTACTAGCTGCCTCCACTCCTGCTTTTTCACTACAGCGTTATGTCAGATCAGCAAGACTAATATGTTATACACATACGTGAAATACATGACCTAGACTGTGGAATGTGAGGACATATAATAAAAGTGTGTACAAACATTACATTGGTGACATACAGAGAGATCAATTGCACGTGTTCAAGTTGAGCAAAAAAAAAAATGAGCAGCTCAACTCAGTTTGTGAGGGATTGCACAATCCGAGAGGAGGATCAGCTCATCGCTGCCTCCCTTCGCGACTTTCCCCCGTATTTCAACAGGAAAATACACAAATTCAAACTCTCAATGCGGGAGTACTGTGGAGAAGGAGGGGAGTCACTCATAGGCTGGTGTTGAGGTAGGTGGAGGCATGGTTTAGTGGGAGTGTGAGGGAATGACCAAATTAATGTGGCACACCTGTTTCTCATTTGTGGATGCTTATTTAACAAGCTGGTTTTCTTTCTCTCTTTCTCTCACTCACTCAGTGAGCAGGACCATTGTGTGTGCATGGGTGATAGCAGAGCTGAACTGTGGAATATTTAATTATTTGAAGCTTGGGAAAAAATATTGTTAAAACTTGATAGCTGCTATTTGTAAATAGAATTGTTCAGGAGCCTTTAATATCCGTTTTGCTACCTGTATATACTAAGTCCAGTTAAGGGCGAATGTTCGCCCTCTTGTGGAAAAAGAGGGGACTACAAGTAGAACTTTTTTGCGGCCTCCATCACTTCCTTTCCAGACTGAGTTCGGCTGAGTGTGCGCTCCACTCCATTTGTGATCAGTAACTATCATTTATTTTGATAAGTTTATATGCAGGTGTCTAGGGCTGCAATTAATGTTAATTTTCATGATTGATTAATTGGCTGATTTTTTTTATTTTTTTTTTATTATTCTATTAATTGATTAATGGGGGGGGGTTAATGGGACAAACTTTCAGTACTATTTTTTTCATGTATTTAAAATAAGATTGTTAAACTGAGTGTTACAAATATAAACCTCTGACTAAAATTTTACATTAACACAACTGTTTGTTCGTGTGTGTATAACCAAATTTATGTATACAGTGGGGGAAATGAGTATTGAACACGTCAACACTTTTTTCGGTAAATATATTTCCAATGAGTCTGTTCACATGAAATTTTCACCAGACATCAGTATTAACTCAAGAAATCCAGAAATATAAAGAATTCACAACATTAAAGTCCATAAATAAAGTTATGTGTAATAAAGCGGAATGACACAGGAAAAAAGTATTTAACATGCTAAGAAAAAGCAGTTCTCCAAAGCAAGTTAGGACCTCTGTTGTTTTTGTTACTTTTCTTCTTCTTCTTCCACTCTTCCAGTCTATGGCAGCCCATAGAATCGCTTACGTGAAAGTTATGAAATTTGTCACACAGATAGAGGACAGTCTGATCTGGTAATTCTGCAAATTTGAAGTCTCTAACTCAGTCCCTCTAGCACCACCAACTGTCCAAATTTGCACTCACATTTATGTTAATAACTTTTGAACCGTGAACCCTAGAAACAAAATAATTTTTCCTCCGATTCCTTGGCTCAAGATGATGGCTCAAGCACACCAAAATGGATGTTTTCGAATGGCGCTTCAATGAATTCAACCGTGAGCATGCCAAAATGGACGTGAGGGTATATCTCCGTAACGATTTGAGGGCTTGTGACGAAACTTGGTATGTGTAGGTAGACATAAAATGCTGTATTTTACAAACGACTTGGTGTATTGTTACAAAACTCATTATATATCTTTGGCATGATGCTCTGAAGGGACTGAAGAAGTTTTGGGACAGCACCACCTTGGGGTCAAAAATTATAATGCTATTTGTAAAAATGTTAATAAGTATTAACTCCTTTTCCTACTGTCATGAGACTGGTCTTGATCGATTCTGTGGTTCACACCAAGAACAAATCCATTTATTCAAAGGACCAAAAGGAGGTGTTACAATGGTGCCGTGATCCTGTCTTCTGTGTCTGTGTTCGAATCTCATTTGTGTACTCACCATCTTCAGATTCGAGGCGTCATGGCTGGACTCTGTTGGACTTTTGTGCTATCCGGTTGTTGGATCCTGGTTGCAGATTCGTGAAGGTGTCTCAGAGCTACACTAGCGTGACGCAGAGGTTTCGTGTATCAAGTACTGCACACATACACACGTTCCATGCAAGATTTTCAATTATATTGTGCACACATCGCGGACTTGTATATTGGTTGACTGTTTGGATTTCTCTGAACAAACGCTTTGTAACGGTTTGTAAAGAAGGTATTTCATTATTTTTGTTATATAATAATAAAAAATAATTTTCCTCGACATTGTATCTATTGTACCTGATATTGATGTACACTCCTGATGGCTTATTTTGATGATAGTCCAGTCCACTGGTCGGGAACCTTTTCAGCTGGCAGAGCCATAAAAACCAAAAAAAGTTGTTTTATTATTTTTTTTTTTCTTTAGAGGCAGAGAAAAGGTAATTTTTTTTTGTTTTATATGCTTCCTCTTCTTGTTATATTTTATATTATTGCATAATTATCAAAAGTATTAATGTAATAAAGACCATTTCACATTTTGCGTGTTCTTGACCTAACAGACTTCATTTAACCAACTATGATAGCTTCATCAAATCGTACATCAATACAAAATGCAAAAATGCAGTACGTAAGTAAATTGAACACTACTTACCATTAATGTGACTTCTGGTGCCGCATGCTTTTGCTGAGTGCTTTGTAGTCTGGGTCATAGCTGGTGAGATTTATCTTCATGCAGGTATTCAGGCTTCCGTCAGTTAGATGTGAGTGCAGATTGGTTTTAATATAGTTAAGATGTGAGAAAGACTCCTTGCATGAGTACCTCAAGCCAAACATTATCAGCACAGCAATACTGACACACTGCATAGCCAAGTCAAGTGGCTTTTATTGTCATTTCAACCATATACCGCTGGTACAGTACACAGTGAAATGAAACAACGTTCCTCCAGGACCACGCTGCTACATAAAACAACACACTAACCACATGAGACACAGAACTAAAGAAGACTTACAGTCTCCATAAAGTGCACATGCAAACGTGTGCAAACACAAAATAGTACAGTGCTACTAATATATTGTGGTTAATGGCAGGAAGCTCATTCCAGGTTTTGAGAATGAGCTCATCTTCCTGTTGAAGCTTTGTCATTTCGTTCCACTTGTGGTCCCTTGCCAGCTCTGTTTGCTGATGACCTAGGCTCTCCAGTACAGCATTCAGTGTCTTAAATTTGGTCACCCACATATCGGAGACGCTCATTTCCGCAACTTTCAACTCAAAATCTACAATGGAATCTCCAGGGATGAAGATCAGTTCAGCTCATTTGGATGGGTTATGAATTTGAAGAGCACAGAACACCGAATTCTCCAAAACATGATTTGACACATATCAGAAGATCTGACGTGAAGGCGGCCAGCTGCCTCAGGTCAAAATGTTGACTGGGGTCTGTTTCTAAACATTTATCTCTAAATCCTCCCGGGGTTTCAAAGTGCAGAAGACGACCAGTTTCAATGTGTCTTATGCAAAGGTCCAGCTTTGGTTCGAACACATGCACAGACTGTTGTAGGGACAAGACTGTGTTTCTGATACCTTGCCTTTTAACACTGAGTTTGTGCAGATGACCAGTAATATCCACTAGATAATAAAATTTCAGCGGCCAGTCGGTGTGCTCAGGATGAACAATGCCTTTAATTTCCAGAAAAGCCTGCACTTCGAAAAGACAGGCAGCAAAGCAGTTGAGCACGTTCCCTTTTGACAGCCAACGCACATTACTGTGCAAGAGCAATCCTGGGTAATTGCTCCCAACTTCATCCAACAGAGTTTTAGACTGGCTGTCATGCAAAGCTCGGGCAATAATAAAGTTGACAACACGAATAACCAGTGACATGGCCTCTTGAAGCTGTTCTCCACATGAATGTGCAGCACACAGTGCCTCCTTTTGCAAAAGTTTAAGATGGGCCGCTTTTCTTGTTCACACAAAAGAGTAACAAATACTCTATTCTTTTCCAACATTTTGGGAGCTCCATCTGTACATGCAGAAACAAGCTTATTCAGCTGCAGCTTCTTTTCTGTGACAAAGTGCATAAATGATTGAAACACAAATCCCCTCTTGTTGAGCCTTTCATGGGCAAAACAGCAAGACTGTCTTCATGCAATGCCACTTGTTACATACTGCCCGACAATACTCAGCTGTGCTATATTGCCAATGTCAGTTGACTCATCCAAGGCAATAGAAAAGTAGCTACCTGCATTGATGTCCTCAATTTGTGTCTCCTCTAACTGGTTTCCCATCATGATGGCATGATCATGAACTGTTCTTGCTGACAGTGACATATCTTGTATTTTTTGGATAATTTTTTCTTTGTTTGTAAAGTCAGTAAACAGTTCTTTTGCCACTTTCAGTATAAATCTTTTGACGGACTCTCCATCTGTAAATGGTTTTCCATTATTTACAATCACCAAAGAACCTACAAAGCTAGCTCAGTTGAGCCCATCCCTTTGGTTGGCCCATGCTCGTAGCTGCTGCTGTCTGGTCTGCACTCTCCGCTGGAGCTCAGCACATGCTTTTTTCTGCTCTCACCTGATGGATATTTCAAGGCAAATGCAGTATGGTGACTAAGTGCCTCTTGACATAAAAAAAGTTTTTAAATGACAGTTCGCTCATTGCAAATGAGACAAACTGTGATCCAGATCCAGCTCACTCCACAAATGCAATTTTGTTTGTCCATTTGGACTGCAAAGAACGATACTCATCTTTTTTCGTTTAGCCATTTCTCCTTTGTTAAAAAATGAAAATACACAGTGGTTATGTACTTTTCGATTGATTTATGAGAGTGGGAAATTACCACTCCATTCTACATGTGGAATACCATACCACTCTCCTCTACATTGTCTAATGAAATATGAGTTTGTTGTGCCACATCATGATTGGTTGGTGTATACATGACAAATGGGCATCGATTATGATAAATATTACATATGTAGATTTTTATTTATTGAATCAACACACTAGCTTTCATGTTTTTTTTTCTTTTTCTTTTTTCTTTTCCGCTGTCGAGCCCTAGGCAATCACTGGTCAGGTTCCTGACCCCTGGTCCAGTCGTTGCTGGTGCTAAGCGGAAATCAGGTGTGCAATTTTCAGATAGGGGGATGCATTCTGAGCAACATTTTGTTGTTATCGAGATGGGTACTTATTCTGACATTTATCAGCCACAGTGTTCATCCACACTACAAACCAGGAAATAGTGGTATGCAGGGGAAGGTTCAAGCCTGTCGTATCTGTAACGATAATTTGCACATTATGGTTGCTCACTGTAGAGTCGAACGACTGTGTTTTGGTGGTCATTCTGGTGGCTATGTGATAAAAGAATTGCCCTGCAATCATCCGGCATCATCCGGAAGTCTGTAAATGAGTTTGTTTCACCCCTGGTCTTGTGCTGTAAGAAAAATGGTAACTTGCATATATGTATGTATTTTAGGTGGTTGAAAACCAGAATGATTTAAAGATGCTTACCCTCTTCTACACCAGGAAGATTGTCTTACTGCACTGGATGGCAACTAATTTTTCAGTATGATTGATTTGACTACAGGGTTTTATAATGTGCCACTGCATGAGGGGGACAAGAGGTACACAGCTCTCGGGTGTGAAAAAGTCTCATACTACTGTGTATCACCCCATGGGGAACGGGACAACTGAATATTTCAACCGTACTTTTGGGGACATGATCAGAGTTCTTCCAGCACACCCTAATCACCAGTGGCCTCAGATGCTTCACACTTTTACATTCATGTATCAATCAATAAATGTTTATTTTTAAAGCACATTTAAAAACAACCGAGGTTGACCAAAGTGCTGTACAGTGAATAAAATGAATAAATTAAGATGGAGCAAAAATAAATATAAAATAAACAAACAATAAACGTCATGAATATAAAAGACCCCAAAATAATAATATAGTTAGGTGATGTTAAAAGCCATGGAAAATAGAAAATAGACTTCTTAAGAAGTCTTAAGAGAAGATTTAAAAGCAGAGATGGATGGAGCATATCTGATATAAAGAGGAAGGCTATTCCAAAGTTTTGGACCAGTGGTAGCGAAGGTGTGATCACCTCGATGGTGGTATAGGGATGGTGAGTAGGTGATGGTCATGCAATCTTAAGGTTCGAGAAGGAGTGTATGGGAACAATAAGTCAGTTAAGTATTGAGGTGCCACATTATTGAGGGCTTTGTAGAGAAATAATAAGATTTTAAAGTCAATCCTATACTTAACAGGGAGCCAGTGCAAGAAGATTAGAATGGGTGTAATATGGTCAAATTTGCACTTCCCTTTGGGAAGCCTGGCAGCTGCATTTTGTACTAGCTGCAGGTGAGAAATGGAGGACTGAGAGACACCGTTATACAGCGAATTACACTAATCTAGCTGAGATGTTACAAAGGCATGGATTACTGTTTCAAAGTTACTCATGGATAAGAAGGACTTAACTGTTCCAGGCACACTGCGTATTACATGAGGCAAGAGATCTGAGATCGTATTCAGAAACTTTATTTTCCTTAGGGCCAAACAAAATGAGTTCAACCTTCTTTCTTTCATTAAGGTTAAAACTTACTTAAGAGCCGTAGTTTAAGTTCAAGCGGCTAAAGTGAGTTTTTATTGTTACGGTGTAAGGGAACCCTGAGTATCGTCGGCATATAAATGAAAGGACACTCCACATTTATAAAAAATAGAGGCCGGGGGAGCATATACAGGGAAAACAACACCGCACCAAGAATTGATCCCTGTGGAACACCACAACCAAGAGGTATGCTGGAAGAAGAATGATGTCCCAGACGTACTGTAAACCACCTGTTTGACATATAAAAGCGAAACCACTTTAATACAGTGCCACAAAGTCCTACACATGTCTCCAGGCGAGACAGGAGTATGTCATGGTCAACCAAATCAAATGCAGCGCTTAAATCTAATGGGACTAGAGCCATAGATTTCCCTGTATCAGTCGTAAGAAGGATTTTATTGGAAAACTTCATGGATAGAATTATTTGACAAGAAAGATTGTAATTTAAGCAGTACAACTTTCTCCATGATTTAAAAAAAATAAAAGGCAGATTTGAGATAGGCCAAAAATTAGAGAGGGGTGTAGGATCAAGATTCGGTTTTTTAAGATACGGTGACACTACAGCACTGACTTTAATTCAGTGATTTATGATAGCGCTGAAATGAACACATCCTTCGGGGGCTGCTGAGCGAAAGGCTAAACAGGCACGCAAAGTAACAGTGTGAGTTTTCATATATTTTGGAGTGATTGTAAATTAATTCTAAAAATAAACTGGCCTCGTTCTGTTGATGAGTGTCATTTCAGAATAGATCATTTGCCGGTTTATTCCAAGTTCAAAAAAGCGAGAGCGCCATCGACGTGTTGAGACTGTCAGACACTTTGAATTCGCCCGCACAGTGACATTGCATCGGGAGCTGACTAGCAAAACACTAAAGTGAAAGTAAAGAACTTTGTGTTCAAAGTCAAAGAGCAAACACACTAGAGCATTAAAAAAGTACCTCAACTTTTTTTTTCAAACTGCTCTAACATAATACTTCATTTTAGATTTAAAATCATAAATACTTGTTATATTTATTGAAAAATAAGCATACAATTTTATGAAAACATTAACTATTCTTCACTTTCACTAGCAGTTGATTTGTGTATATAATGCATATTTAGTGTATTGCACTGCAATACATACACTCTAAAAAATAAAAAAGCCATATTAGGTTGTTTTTAACCCAATGGCTGGGTAAATATAGGACAGAACACATTTTGGGTTAAATTAACCCATCAAGGTGGGTTGTTAATTTTAACCAAGCAAATGGGCTGTTCTTTAACCCAAAGGACAGTTTCATTTTTACAAAAACGCTGGGTTAATTTTATTTCATAAATAGGTTAATATTTTCAGGATTATTTTTACCCTTTGAAAATGTCAGATACCACATTAATAAACAAATATATCAACATGGTATCTCCTTTATTTATACACAAGAAGGTGTTCAGAAATGTATTGCCCAGCTATTAAAGTGGTGTTTATATATAGACTTTGAAGTAAATGACTCAAATAAGTCATATATTTAAGATGAAAAC
This sequence comes from Stegophilus panzeri, assembly GCA_024331685.1. NCBI lineage: Eukaryota > Metazoa > Chordata > Actinopteri > Siluriformes > Trichomycteridae > Stegophilus > Stegophilus panzeri. The sequence goes on from JANDJT010000050.1 coordinate 342,734, forward strand.
GTCAGATTTTGATCAAAGGAGATCCAAACATCCAAAAAACTGAGTAACCAACTTAGGATTCAGTGATGTTACAAACAAGTAAGCTAAAGCTAACGAAGACAGCGGTGCATTTAGTGTCATGTAAACTGGACTGTTTATCACACATTTTTGCTTTTTCTAGTGTACAGTAATGGGTTTTATGGATAAATATACCGATATGAACCTTCACTCTTCAGTCATTTGTTAATTTTTAACACACCTGTGTGTCTAGCTAAGGACAACACATATTGTGTTGTTTTTAACAGTGTCTTAGTACATTTAACACATTCTGCATGTTAAACATTTCCACAAATAACACAAACATAACAGAGATGTGTTTGTACTTTTTCCCTACAATTATCCTAAAATGCAATTTGTTTATATGCTAAAATTCTAATAAATGCTCACAAAATAAACAAACAATTACATTAAATTCAGGTGACATTTATTAAAACCATGAAAACATTTGATAGATGTAAGAATTGGAGTTGATGCATCTTCTTACAAATCTCGCTGCCATCTGGGAAGACAAGAGTCGCACTCCCTTCCATCTGAAAAGCTGTAAAAGAGCAAAAAGAGTGTTGGTTAGTTATTAGCTACAAAATATGGACAAATGCCTTTGGGCTTCAACTGAGAAATTGTGTTACAGAATCCCAGACTGTGTAATTTTGGAAATGTGACCTCTGCTCTCCTAATGAACAAAATGGTGCTGTAGCTTCACCAGGAAAATTTGCAAATATTTATTTTCCTGCCTTTAGCACCTCACCGCTAATTTTTTTGCACAACCTAATTACGCTAACCAACATTACAACCTAAACCTCATCCTCCGTTTTTGTCACATTAACCTTGTGAAGAACTTTTGCTAAGAGCTAGCTAAATTCCGTTAGCCACTGACTGTCTGCACCTGTTATCCAGCATTAACATTCACCGAATACATGAAGAAACACTGCTCTATCCCATTCTCCTAATGCCAATTACTACAACTTGCCTTGTCCAAAACACTTGCTAAATGTAGTTAACATTAACCCACTCTTTGTCTTACATCATGGTGAACAGCTGTAATACTAAGTTATTGTTAACTCTCAAAAAGGTAATGGGAATGTCTAATATTACCACGAGCTGTATACTAAAGTAATGTTAACTCAGGGTTAGCTTCACTCATTCCTACTGTGATTGGTGACCACATCCAGCTAGCTAACCCTAACTCTGAGCCTCAGATAAGATACAGAACAGAGAATGATATAATAACCTAAGTCCATATTTCACAGCAAACATAAACACATGACACTAGTAATGTAATTCCAATACTGAAGAAGCAGCACATGATATTCACTTTTGATGCGATAGATAAAGTTAATTATTGCTCGCTGAGTTACTGTTTTCCAGTGAATACATTTTCAAGAGCTCCCTGCCTGAATATCAAAAACTCGGCCAGGCATTTTCAACAGCGTTAACACTAAGTAGTGATGAACGCTAACTTACCTGTGTTCATTTGGTTTGCTCACCTCAAAAACCGCTACCTTCACCTGAGGGGAATACAAACGGTCCATGCTGAGTTGATTTGACCCAAGGAGCTGGGCTGAGGCGTCTGGGTGGGGGAAGGGTGCATTGATTCAACTGTCCGTGAAAATGACCCAGCCATTAACCCAACAGTTTGGGTAGAAAAAAATAACCCAGCATTTTTTAGAGTGTAATATGATTATATTTATAGTCTATATTGATTCAATAGGAGGGAATCCTGTCCAGACCCAGCTAGGAAAAAACAATAAAGGCACTGATGTTCATCTACTGAAGTGGTGTGCAGTGTTCATCTATAATTACTTGTTGGCAATGTAATGTTGTCTTATTTGTTATTTTTTTTCATTTTACAGTATAGAGTAGGCAAAACTGTTTGTTATCCCAAATATTGGGTGGGTGTGTTACTGTAAATAAATTACTGTAAAAAAAATCCTGGCTGCCTTAAAATTTTTCATCAGTGTGGCTTTATGAATAATTTCTAATTAAATTATAATAAACTGACTTAAAAAAAAGTTTAATCAAGTTAACATTTTAAAGAAATGGGAAAAAACATGTTGTCATAGGAGGTGCGGGTGGCCTCCAAATGTCTAGAACCAGCCCGGCCGACCGCATCCATCATTTTTTTTGAGGAAACATGAAGGAATAATGTCCTGGGGACATAGTACGGGCTTAAGATGATCAAAAATTTCCTTACAGGAATGCAGACTAACAGGCTCAAACATAGACCATGTAGAGGAGTATAAAGGAACATCAGGTAAATTATATCCAGTATGAGACAACTGTGATCTAATGGCCATGATTTTATTTGTGAAGGACTTCCCAAAGCTTGCACAAAGAGATGTAGAATGCTCAGGAAAGAGTTTTACAGGAGGATTTAACACAGAGTCAATGGTGGGAAAAAGAACTTGAGGTTTATGACAGTTTTTGGCAGTTCAGACAGGTATTTGCACTTAACAGCCTTAACTACCCTCTGGAACATAGTGATAGAATTTCTCATGATTTCGTATGAAACTTGAAGTTTATCCTTCTTCCATTTGCCCTCAATCCTTTTTATTAAAACAAAAAAGGCTTGAAATATTTCACTTTATGTGTAATGAATCTAGAATATATGAAAGTTCCACTTTTTGAATTAAATTACAGAAAAAAAAGTACTTTTCCACAATATTCAAATTTTTTGAGATGCACCTGTATATTAAGCCCAGTTAAGGGAGAATGTGTGCCCTCTAGTGGAGAAGGGGGGATCTACATGTAGAACTTTTTCACACCCTCCGTCACTTCATCTCCAGCCTGAGACACTAAGTCAAAATGTGCTCTGCTCCATTTGTGATCAGTAACTATCATTTATCTTGGTAATTTTATATTCAAGTGTCCATCCTTCAAGATAAGTGATTGATGAATGCTTTTAGACATAGTGTTAATTCTTTGTTTTGTATTTTAAGTTATCCACACTTTATTTTTTAACTGACTCGACAGCATGTAGGCTAGCTTTGATAGCACTGTGCAGTGCGTAGTTGGGATGCAGGACAATGCTGTTTAATTTCTAAACTTTAGGATGAATCTCGGAGCGGAGAAGCCATTTTGATTTAGTGTTTCCCCCGTATTGATCTCACAGAAACCCTACTGACTCAATAAAAGAAGGTGAACTCAACCTGTGACTGGCTGCTGTCATTTATTCAAGAGGGACCAAAAGGAGTTGTTATAACAGCATCCAAACATCCAGTTTACCAAAGCACTCTAAGCCCATAATCCCTTGGGATCTGCACCGTTACCTAAGAAAGAGGCTGTTGATGAAAGGCTTTACTAAACACACAGGTTTTCAGCTTAGTCTTAAAGACTGACACTGTGTCTGAGTCCCAAACACTGGTGGGGCACTTGGGGCAGGAAAAAAATTCAACTGACTCATGGCCCGGAGTCTATTGGCCAGGCAAACGTGTTGATGTGGCAGGTGGTGTGCAGCATGTCATGAATGTCATCTGGTGAATCTGCTGGCCACCCCAAATGCTCCCCCTCCCATTGATTGACGTCTCCTTTGAAAGAATTGGCATGGACCTCGTCGGGCCATTAGATCAGACTGCATGAGGGCATCGCTTTGTGTTCGTTCTAATGGACATTGCAATGTCCATTGTTAAAAATACTATACAAATAAAATTTTATTAAATTGTGCCTAATCTGATCAGATACCAATTAAATGGCTCTGGGGAGAAGCAATGATTGGGTGGGCTTAATTTCAGTGGGTAACATTGAAGAATGGGCTGGCTCAAGTTCCTAGGTAATGTGACTTGATATCAGCACCCTGGCATCATCACATCATCTTTGTCAAAAACAACATGGAGGCATACAGCAACCAGGCCACTGATTTGGCAGTAAATGTTGATTTTTTATTTTTTTTTTTCAAAATAGGTTTACAATATTTTAAATTATTTTTTTATCAACAACTCTCTTTCTGAGGTCCTCAAAAATCTAATTTATTCATGCCATGATACACTTCCACAAACATGAATTTTGAAGATCTGATTTTGATAGGGTCCCTGTTCTTTAAATAAAACAAGGTGCTCACTCACACCTGATTGATAGAGGGGCTGGTCCCATCCTTGTTTAAGCACACCATGGTGCAGTCTCTTTTAGAAAAAACAAATTGGACGCATCATTGTTAAATAATTATAGACCAATCTCAAAATTAATTTTTTTTGTGAAAATAATGGAGAAGGTGGTTCTTAGTCAACTTTCGACATTTTTGAATGAAAATAACATTTTTGACAAATTTCATTCTGGTTTTAGGTCTCAGCATAGTACAGAAACTGCCCTTCTTAAAGTGACTAATGATTTGTTGTTGTTGGTAGATTCTGTGAATGGTGCTGTTTTAGTGCATCTTGATTTCAGCACAGCATTCGATACTGTGGATCATGGGATTCTTTTTGACTGTCTGAATCATGGGTATAATGGGGCTTGCCCTAAAGTGGGTCTCATCCTATTTATATGGGAGAACCTTTGCTGTGGAATAAGGCAGCTCTACTTCCTCCTCTCAAACAAATAAATGCCGTGGTGAAAGGTAGTTTTTTTTTTCAGTTGCGGGGCATTGCCAAATTGAAAAGTGTCTTGTCTTTCAATTATATGGAAACTGTGATTCATAGGGCGTGCGGTGGTTTAGTGGTTAGCACGTTCGCCTCACACCTCCAGTTGGGGGTTCGATTCCTACCCTGTGTGTGCGGAGTTTGCATGGTCTCCCCGTGCTGTGGGGGTTTCCTCCAGGTACTCCGGTTTCCTCCCCCAGTCCAAAGACATGCATGGTAGGCGGATTGGCATGTCTGTAGTGTATGAATGGGTGTGTGAATGTGTGTGCACAGAAGGAGCCTCCCCTGGTGCACCCTGGGCAACGCTCAGCATCATACCGCTGAGCGGCTAATCCTTCCACCACGATGGTTCCACTATGAAGTGGAACCTCGACACGAAAAGAAGAAGACGACTGTGATTCATGCTTTTATTTCATCCAGACTGGATTACTGTAATTCTTTATATCTGGGGTTGTCTAAGAATATGCTTTCATGGATGCAGTTGGTGCAAAATGCAGTGGCCAGACTGTTGACTGGCATGAGGAAATGCTCCAGTATCTCTCCAGTTCTGGCTTCTCTGCAGTGGCTTCCTCTTGATTTTAGAGTGCACTACAAGGTCTTGCTAATGGTTTTTAAAGGTTTACAGAGACTTGCGCCAGAATATATTTCCAGCCTGTTACAGCATCATTGTGCTGCTAGACCTCTAAGATTGTCTCAGATTTTCCTTTTTTCTGTCCCAAAATCTCAAGTGAAAGCTAAAGGAGATCATGCCTTCTCGGTGCCACACCTCTGGAATAGCCTCCCCTACATATTAGATCCTGTGACTCTATTGAATATTTTAAATGTATGTTGAAGACACATCTCTACTCTGATGCATATAATTGTCCGTAAATGCATGGAGACTGAAAAGTGATGAGTTTTGTGTTTTATTGTATGTGTGTACTGGTGTTTTGTAATTTTGGGAGAGTAAGGCACTTTGGTCAACTTGTGTTGTTTTTAAATGTGAAATAAATGTTGATTGATTGATCACATTGATTGAAGTCACCTGACTCTAATTTCACCTTCAAATTAAACTGTTAATCCTAGAGGTTCACATACTTTTGCCACTCACAGATATTGGCTTGTTTTAATATTGTAATATTGTAATGTTGTAATATTGGCTTGTTTTCCTCAATGAATGACCAAGTATAATATTTTTGTCTAATATGTTTAATGGGGTTCTCTTTGTCTACTTTTAGGATTCATGTGAAAATCTGATGATTTATGCAGATATATATATATATTGGTTGTGGTTCAGGTGGTAGAGTGGGTTGTTCACTAATCGTAGGGGTGGCGGTTCGATTCCCGGCCCACATGACTCCACATGGTGAAGTAGTCTTGGGCAAGACACTGAACCCCAAGTTGCTCCCGATGGCAAGCTAGTGCCTTGCATAGCAGCTCTGCTACCATTGGTGTGTGAGTGTGTGTGTGTGAATGAGTGAATGAGACACAGTGTAAAGCGCTTTGGAACCGCTACGGTTAAAAAAAGCGCTATATAAGTGCAGACCAGACCATAATATATAGAAAATTCTAAGGGGTTCACAAACTTTCAAGCACCACTGTATCCTAGTGTCCAGTGGACCAAAATCAGGCTTCCTATGAAGCAGACCCTCCTTCTTTTCCAGCATGGCATCAGGTATAGCACATTAGTGTGCATTGTTGGTATGAATAGAAAAAAAATCCCTGTGTGATGTGCTTGATGACCACGATCACCTGGGTACCTTTATATAGTGCTGTGAAAAAGTATTTGCCTGATTTTTTTCTGTTTTTGTATATATCTCATACTAATTGTTTCAGAAATTAAAACAAAATCTAAGCTAAAACAAAAGAAACCTGAGTAAACACAAAATACAGTTTTTAAATGTTATTTATAGAAGCAAAAAGGTTTTCCAATACCAACTGGGCCTGTGTATTTACTAATTTCCCAAATCTACCAAACTGCCTTCATAATGGGGTTTAGCTGGACTAGACACAACCAGGCCTGATTACTGCAAACCCTGTTCAATCAAATCAACACTTAAATAGAACTT
>JANDJT010000050.1:385824-396744 GCA_024331685.1 Stegophilus panzeri
TGATCAGTGGAAACAGGATGCACCTGAGCTCAATTTTGAGTGTCATGGAAAAGGCTGTGAATACTTATGTACATGTGTTTTTTATTTTTTTTTATTTTTAATAAATTTGCAAAGATTTCAAACAAACTTCTTACACGTTGTCATTAAGGGGTATTGTTTGTAGAATTTTGAGGAAAATAATGAATTTATTCCATTTTGGAATAAGGCTGTAACAGAACAAAATGTGGAAAAAAATGAAGCGCTGTGAATACTTTCCGGATGCACTGTATACTGCGGGGGCAAAACCAAAAAATCAACCAATAAATAAGTAAATAAATAAATAAAAGCATCTGGTGGAGAAAGGAAATGGGCTGAAGCCACCATTCCCTGAGCCAGATTACTACTGTAGTTTCACAATCACTTCTAGAGGTAGACAAATTTTCCCCATTCACTCAATATGGAAGCTGTCTTGGAATTGTCTCTATGGCTGGGCTTACATCATTGAGTTCTATTCTGCACCAATTACATGGCTCTGGTTCTTGTGATGTCATTTTGCTTCCATTAGAATCTGCTGGGCCTATATAAACGAGTCGTAGCAGCTAGAAACAGAAAGCCAGTGGCAGGTTTCTGGCTAGGATTAAGTGTTCTATTTGCTGTTTTTTAACCTGGTGATGTCGTAATGAAATGCTTTCTTTTTCACTGACTTGATAAACATACTGAAGACTTAAGAAGTTACTATTTTGAATGTTTGGTTAGATGTAGGCTTTGATTAGAGATAGATATGGACTATGATCTGTATTAAAACCTGTTATGCCCCTACTTTTTCATGAAGTAGAGCTGAAAACTTTACAATGTACACCTGCTCCATTTGACTTTTTGTTGTTGTTGTTGTTGTTGTTGTAATAATGGTAATTGACTTTTTTAATGTAAATAAAGTAAATAATGTGAATGTACTTCTATACACTGAGTTGATTTAAGTGTACGAATGTTTATCTGATGTGTGTTGCTCTATCTATCAGGAAGACAGTTGGATGTATCCTGTGATGGTTGCTTTAAATGTATGTTAGTGTAGTATAGTGTATGAACAGTCTGAGCTGTGTCATTCTCTTTCAACTCCCTTTTCTTGTCTGTCAGTGCCCAGGTGCCTCTTTCTCTGATTTCATTGGAACCATTGGATCAGCTCTCTGCATCGTTGGCTGATTTTAATCCTGTATGTGACTGTCAAGAGCTTGTTTATGATATCACATGGTTGGTCCAATGAGGCAGTTCTGACATGTCCTCATGTTCATTGGAGGATTCATTTCTTTTGAGGAACTCCTTCAGTAGCTGGATAAGTTCTTGTGAGTCAGCTGGTGGTAGAGTGTCTTGTTCTTGCTCATTTTCAGCTTCTGTCAGTCTGAGTGGTGCCAGGGCAGACGTCGTCATCGGTTACCAAGACTGGTCACTCCTGGATGCATCTGTCGGTTGCCCTTGTACATCCAGTTGGGCTCCTATGAGTTGTTCCAGGTGTTCTTGGGTTTGCTGCTGACATGGGTTACCATTCTTTGTGTTAGAGTCCAGTTCCATTGTGATGCTGAGTGCCTTTCAGTGCCAGTTCTTGGTCTTAGGTTCTGAGGTTAAAGACTGTAGATGTTTTCTCACCCTTTCTAGAGGTCTGTTTGTTGTAGGCCTTGTGGGTTAGGTCACGTAACTTTTGAATCCTCAGTGTGTGAGGGCAGGCCATGAAACCTAGGTGATGGCTTATTCCAGGATGCAGATTTCTTAGGAAGAAGGTTTTGAAGTTCATGTCCTCTTCCAGTTCTGGTTCATTATGTGCCCCAAAGTAGGGTTGCCGGAGCCAGTTTTAGTAGGCTTGGGGATTCTCCTGCCAACTCTGTATGGTTTCCAAGGTGGCTAACAGTCCATGTTCAGACTCTGCGCCTGCAAATTTTTTAATCAGCACCTGACAGAGTAGCTGATAGACCAAATTGATGCAGATGGGCTGTCTGTCAAGGAAATTTTGTACCTTTGGACTAGATGTTCTCCTCAGCAGAAATAGCCTGTCTCGATTGGTCACCTGAGGCTTTATTTCCAGGTGGAAATCAATGTCTTGCAGGTAGGTCTGTACATCATAGTCTCTAGTGGCATTCAGGGTGAACTTATTAATGTTCCTGGCTGGACAGTCAAGGCCTTTTAGGGCCAGGCCATGCACAGCTTCAGGGTCTGCACAGATGGGTCACTTTTTTCTGTCAGCAGGAGGGCCAGTGAGGTTCTGTGTTGTGCCCCCTCACTTCTTATTTTTTGTGTCAGCCCATAAATGGAAGACCCTGCTCTGCTGAACAGTGGTGATGCTAGCAGGATTCTCACCCTTCTTGGCTCTGGTTGCAAGATGTAGGCATGCTTTAGCTCGTCTGTGACTGTGTCAACCTCTTCTTTGTTGCAGTTGAGCTGCTGGGTCAGACTTTTGCTTTCATCCCTGGACTTCTCCAGGCGATCTTCCAGGGCATTGATTTTGGTATTCATGACTTTGACCTCAGACTTGAGGTCAAAACAAACAACTAAGAGCGTAAACTGAAAGATAAAGAAAAAACAGATTTAGCTTAAATAAAGGATGGTTTAATAAAATTTTAAACTTTACAACTTCTCTTTCTGTTGATGGTTCCCACCCACTCTAAAATGTTACAGAAGAGAGGCAGGAAAGGACAGGAAGTACCTGAGTTTGATAAAGGGAAGGAGACTGGCAAGTGGATCAAGTCCACAAATAGGCTCTAGAGCTGTTATTATTAAGTACAAGTATCGAATTGTTTACAGTTGATATACAACAATGTACAGAAAAGAAACTTAAAGTGAAAGAGAGTTGTCTCTAGTTTACTTTGTAACTCGTAGTAAGGAATTGTAGTGTCTCCTATTGCGGGCCTTAAATATGAAATGATCGTGCACCTTTGACTCGATGGGAAGGTATCCACAATCTAAAGTGTTTTCAGTTAAATTTAACAGCTTTTTAAAATTTAAATGTAATACAATAAGTACTTGTCGGTAAGTATTTGCTTCTAGTAGAATGAGGGAAACTAACAGGAAGGGAGAAAAGTATATGAAATAGGAAAGTGAGAGAGAAGTATGAGGGTTAATCACTTTAGCGTTGCCCAAAACACTAGCTGTATTCAACTGCTGCAAGCCACAACATGCTAATCGCTAACTGCTAACCTTCAAGGCTAATGGCTTTAGCATAGATGTCAATGGAAACACTGCTTCAGATTAGCTTAGTAACACTGGAGAGTTTATGGCATCAGCAGACTGTGCAGTTCAGAGTCTCCTAGGACTTCAGGGCCCAATCTTTGCTATGGCAACCAACACAAACATTAGTTCATTAATACACTGCTTGATGCACACCGTTTAAGTGCTTTGTATGGAATGTTGGCAAATTTCAACACTACACAAGTAACACCACCACCTGTAGTTGGCTTTAAGGGATGGTGCTTAAAATCTCACTTCATTTAGAGTGAGTTAAAACTTAGCTACAGGTACACTGCATCTAATAAATCTTAAATTTACATCCCAGTTTCTCTGGACACACAAACACAACACGGTTTCTTTGCTGTTGGTTGCAAAAATTTATTCGACTTCACTTGATTAAAACAAAACTTAAGGCGCATTCAAAATGCACTTGGACACTGACACAGTGTTACACTGAAAAATACATCTTTCAAAGCTACTCTGCGAGCAGACACAAAAGGACAAGCATGAGTTCGCTATTCTAATGGTTAGGGGAAGTAGTTGAATTGGCAGTGGAATTGGCTTTTTTGTTCTGTTCTGTTGAGTTTGTCCTACGGATTATTTGACTGCTTCACTAAGTTTACACCCTCTATGGACTATGACAACTACTGCATACTTTGCATTGACTGTCAAGAAGTTCTGCCTGCTACTGGAGTACGCTGTTGACACTGGTGTCTACCTGCTGTGCTTGGCCGGGATACAGCTGCTCAATTACACCGATACGCTACGAGCCCCCTCTCTCTCTCTCTCATTCACTATTTTTATGGTTCAGCTGATGAGTGAGTTCTTTGATATTCTCTTTATTATCTGTGTCATTGGTTTATTGATTGGTTGGGTAGCCTTCCACTTGATTAACTAGATGGTGTTAAGATAGTTGAGTTCTGGCTACTGGTGTGGCGGTAGTATATTGCGCACTGTATGCTGTATATGATCAAGAATTAGAGCTGTCCCCTTATTATGCTACTACTCAGTCTTGCGCTCGTACTTAGCATGAAAATCATGGAAACAAATCTCCTAGCTTCACAACTCAGGGCCCTGAACTTCCACTTGCGTCTAGATCCTGCAACATACCAGCTTTGTGGTGAGCTCAGAATCTGCCGTCGCCCACATTACAGCTATTGGTCAGCCCGGAAAATCCATGTCGTCTTCCGTTCGTCTCCCACAAGTTAAGTGGGAGTTAAGTACACTTAAGTTAAGTGTACTTAGTATGTACAGGCTCGATATAAAATTTCTGTTTAGGACAACGTAAAGTTGATCGACCAAGTCTAAATAGAGTGAAGTCTAAACCTCTGATTATTGTAATATTTTTCTATTTAAGTGTACATAGGAATCTATGGCATGATTATATAAAGCTAATTTTACCTCAGATATTATTGGTCTATCTCTGTAAATTTTAGTGGTCATGACCTCTGGCTAGAAATAACATTACTATAATTAAGTGTTACTATCTAAGGGTACTAAACAAAGTAGTTTTTAGAAAAGGGCAAGCATGGGCGGCCATCTAAATAGTATTAGTCAATTACCTCTGGCTAATGACCAAGACTGGTGAGTTTGTGACTGTGAGATCCGTGTACACGACCGGCGGGAGAGTCTGAGCGACATGGAATCCGAATGAACGAGCACAATTTAAAGTATAATATAAATTAAAATTAATCAAATGTAAAAGATCAAAAGTATTTACAGATCAGATATTTAAAGAACATTTAGGTTTTTACAATTGGAGTCAGATTTAATTTAAGAGAGAGTCAAATAGAATTGGAATGACAAATTTAATAATCTAAAGGTATTCACATCGCTTTGAAAAGACAGAAACACGCAGGAATCCTTCTACCACGTCACTGGATACCGTCCTTGGAGACCAGTGAGTGGACCCTTACAAAAGCATGCTTGAAGATAATGTGAGGCCATATGGGACCTTTCAACAGGATAATGATCCTAAGCACACTAGCAAATCCCCCAAGGAATGGCTCAAAAAGAAGAAATGGAGGGTTAGGGAATGTTCTAGTCAAAGCCTGGATATGAAGCCCATTGAAATGTTTTGGGGGTATTGAAAACGGGCAGTGCATGCAAGAAAACCCTCAAACATCTTGCAACTGAAAGAATATTGCATGGATGAGTGGCCAAAAAAAGTTGTTTCTGCTAAAGGGGACAATACTAGCATCTGAGGCCAAGGGTGTACTTACTTTTTCCAGAGAATAATATCATGTCTATTGTTATTTCTGGTGAATAAATGATTGAAAAAGCTAATTTTCCTTGTGGTTTTGTTTAAGTATATCAACTTTAATTATAGGCTCTGTTTCAAAGATGAACAAATGTTTGTGTGGAGGCGGGGTATGGACGAGCGCCTTCCTTCTCCTTCCCCAGCTTTAAAGTCTGTCACACTTGTGCTGAAACCCGGGAGAGAAGGAAGTCGTTGTCATGGAGTCCTCACCGCTGGCAGATCTCATCGGGTCCATCACCAACCTACACCAGACCCAACGTCAGGCCCTCCTCCAGCTGCATCGTGACCAAAAGCAGGGGGATTAAAGACAGTGGGTGGCCCATCTGTTGTTGCTTCTGCCCATCAAGGCCCAGCTCGCAGCCTAACAGCTACCAGTCACCAACATGCTGGAGTACCCGGACATGAAACGGGTGATTTTGCAGTGGGTCGGCCGAACCCCAGAACAGCACTGTCAGCGCTTCCGGGCACTAACCTTCAGTGAGCTCAGCCGCCCGTTTGCCTTTGCTCAGAAGCTCAGGGACACCTGCCGGAGGTGGTTGCTGACCAAGGGATGTGGCACTGAGGATGTGATAGACCTTGTGGTGCTGAAGCAGTTCATTTGCCCATGTTCCGGAAGGGACAGCAGAGTGGGTCCAGTGGCACCCCAAAGCATCACTTGACGAGGTGGTCCAGATGGCAGAGGACCACCTTGCGGCGTATCCGGGGGCAGGCGAGCCCCACTTTTCTTCCTCTCTCTCTCTCTCTCTCTCTCTCTCTCTCATCCTTGTATCTCTCCCGCTCCTCTTGTCATTTCCCTGTCCCTGCGCAATGAGGATGGGGACCTAGTCCCCCAAGACCCATGCCCTATACCCATTTTTTCCCTTCCCTTCCCTCTCCCCCTGTGTCTGTCTTCTCTTTTCCCCAGGTGGGTGAATCTGGGGCCACAGTTGTGGGAGTATTGAGTGGGTCAGCATGCTGGCATTGCGGGGACCAGTGTCACGTGATGGAGGTGGGAGCAGTGATCCGGCTCCCCGACGCACTGCAGACCATTCCTGATTGAGCTGGGATGTATCGCATTCTGGTGAGTGTTCAGGGGGCCCAGATCCATGCATTGCTGCATTTGGGTAAACCAGACCTGTAACCAGACCTCAATTCACCAAGTTTTGGTTCAAGGTGAGGCATTGGGAAATGCACGGCTGCTGAAGGTGAGGTGTGCAGTAGTGGAAAAAATAGTGTGGCATGTGCGCAGCATTGACGGGAGATGTGGTGCCAGGGACGTTGGTGTCAGCTCCACATCAGGGAGACATGGAGAGCAGGGGGAGCTTCGCTCCTCCCTTCTTGGCAGGGATTCCCCTCTGGGACTGATCCCTTGGAGCAGTCGCATGATTAGACTCTTAGGCATGCCTTTGACCAAGTGTTGTCCTCTCCCTCCCCTATTTTTCGATTATTAAGGATAAGTTATGTCGAGTGACGCAGGACACTCATACTCATGAAGTAGTAATGCAATTTTTGGTTCCGAGGAGCAGTCGTGAATTGTTATTCCGGGTGGCTCACCATAATCAAATGGTAGGGCACTTAGAGCAGGTGAAAACACTGGACCGGCTCATGGCCCACTTTTCTTGGCTGGGCATTCGTGCCGATGTTCACAGGTGGTGTGCGGCATGTCGTGAATGTCAACTGGTGAATCCAAAGGCCACCCCAAAACCACTGTTGTGACCACTCCCGTTAATCAAGGTCCCCTTTGAAAGGATTGGTATGGACCTTGTCGGGCCATTAGATCGATCTGCATGAGGGCATCGCTTTGTGTTAGTGGACTACGCAATGCAATACCTGGAATCCATTCCTCTTTGCAATATCTCCACATGGAATGTTGCCGAGGCACTCTTCTGCATTATCTCCCAAGTCAGGATCCCAAAAGAGATACTGACTGATCAGGGCACAATATTTATGTCACTAACATTATGCAAGCTTTACGAATTGTTGGGGATTAAATTGATTTGCACCAGCTTTATTTCTGTAAAGCTGCTTTGAGACAATGTCTATTGTAAAAAGCGCTATACAAATAAAATTGAATTGAATTGAATTGAATTGAACCAGCATTGATCATCTGCAGATGGATGGGCTAGTAGAACAGTTTAATCAAACACTTAAAAACATTATTCGTAAGTTCCTTGATGATGATGTGTGAAATTAGGATGTGTTTAGAGCCCCTGTTATTTGCAGAACAAGAGGTCCTGCAAGCCTTCACAAAGTTTTCCCCATTAGAATATTCATACAGACACCAGCTGTGTGGCATGCTTGATGTCATTCGGGAAAATTGTGAGGAAGGACCTTCAAACAGTAAAAATGAATTAATAAATTAGAGGCGGAATTTTCTGATGTGTTCTCGACTCTCCATGGTTGTACTAATCTCACAGAGCACCCCATTGAGACAACCCCATGGGTGGTGGTGCACAGCAGCCCCTATTGTCTGTCCAAACAAAAAATTTTTTAGTTCGGTACGAACTTAAGGCTATGCTTGACATGGGAGTAAGCAAGGAGTCCCAGTGACTGGAGCAGCCTGGTATTTTGGTTCTCAAGACTGACAGGAAGGTCCGGTTTTGTGTGGAAAAGTCAATGCAGTGTCTAAATTCGGCACATATCCAAAGCCTCACATTGATGAACTGCTCGATCATTTAGGCATGGCTCATTTTTCTTCGACACTGGATTTAAAGGGATATTGGCAGATCCCCTTGACGCCAATGTCTCGTGAAAAAACTGCCTTTTCCACTCCGTTTGGGTTTAACCAGTTTGTGACCCTTTCTTTTGGGTTTTTCAGGGCCCCCGCGATGTTCCAGTGACTCATGGACAGAATTCTCCATCCACACACTGCATATGCCACTGCCTATTTAGATGACATTATTATCTACATTAATGCTTGGCAGTGGCACTTGCAGCACCCGAGAACTGTTCTGAGATCACTGAGGCAGGTGGAACTCACGGCGAACCCAAAGAAGTGAGCGATTAGATGGGTGGAAGTATGGTATTTAGGTTTCCACTTGGGTTATGGGCAGGTACGTCCCCAAATTGATAAGACAGTAGTGATTGCTACCTACCCAAGACCAAAAAGGAGGTGAGACAGTTTCTGGGGTGGGCTGGCTATTATTGTTTGTGAGTGGAGGGCGGAGCCGGAGAAGGCAAATAGTACAGAATTCACACCTTTGGGGAATTTTCTGAATGAATGTTCTCTGTTGCAGTGAGACGAGGTGAGGATAAGAGGGAGAGAGACACTTACCTCGAGAGGAAGAGAGCCGATCCCCATGATGCAAGTGTGTGTATGTGTGTGTGTGTATGTATGTGCGAAAAAGCTGAAAAGTGGAAAAAAGAAAAAAAAAAAGGAGCAAAATAAAGAGCGCAAAGTTGTTTTAAACCTGCCTCCACCTTCCTTCTCCTTGCCCAGCTTTAAAGTCTGTCACAGGTTGCTTGTCCAAATATGTCAAAAACCAACAATTTCCATAGCGTGTACTTTTGTAATTTTTTCATATTACTATATGTTGGAGAGAGTAACACATCAGCTCAGAAAATTTTGCAAACTTAAAGCTGTAGTATGGAACTTTTTTGGTTAAAAATGAACAAAAATTAATTATTGAGCAAGTACATAAAAATGCCACCAACTGGAAAATGCCAGTTGACGTCATTTGTGGCATCATTCGTCTTTGCGTGGTTACGTCACGTCTGTAAACAGAAAGAAGAAGAGCCTTCTACTTTATAGCATGTGGGGGCTGAGTATGGTGGAGTGTTTGTAGCTTGCTTTTACAACAGTTACTTAGAATTTAAACTTGTCATCTAAATGGCTGCTTTAATCTGGATAGTTCTAAATGCAATCATCGTTGACATCTGGGGAATCACCTGTTGTCAAAACCAAGAAACCTCAAACTGCAGAGAGCCTACAGTCAAAAAGGGAAAGCAACAAAGCCCAAGCTAAAATGAGAATAAATATCTGAAGGGATTGAATACTGATGCAGAGATCATTTTTTTCTGCTGAACAAATAAGACATTTCAGTGGATCAATAGGTAGGAAGCATTAGCGCACTTGTTCGATTGACTCAGCTAGGTATTGAGTTTACTGTGTTTTTTTTGTTTGTTTTTTTGCTATGGTCAGTGTGGTAAATTGCACTTTTTTCTGCTATCTATAAGAGACAGCAACACATCTCTTCTCCAAGAAAACCGTATCCGCTGCCACCTCTTGTCAAGTATTGGAGCTAATATACACCCCATACGAATACCTCAGTGTTGCTCCTGTGAGACAAATAAGCAACTGCAGTTCAAAAGCATTCCCAATATTATTGTAGCCTGTTATGGCCTCAGTGTAAACAGAGTCAATAAATGAGCCTGCATCTGGAACCACTCGCAGTGTGAAAAGCAAAAACATTGCTTGCTGATTGGACAGATGGAAAAGATTACAACCATAATTAAAGCTGGAAGCAGCGATGAACGGGCCCTCACACGTCAGTTCATGTTGGCAGGTGGCACTATGACTATAACTGAATATTGGTATGTAGATGTCTTCAGGGTAGGACTGCTATGAAACTTGAGAAGTTTGGAGCAGATTGGACATTGTATATATGAGTTATAACAACTTCCTCTTTCATGGCAAAACATCGAACTTTGTCAGACTGGCACAGCCATGCCGTGCAATGAAAATGAAAACCTTTGTAATATAGCATCAACAAGGCCTTTAGATTAGACTGACCGAATATGATGTTGGTTGGATGAAATCTCTAGGAGGACTTTGTTAAAGTATGAGAATTGCAGAGAAATATAAAAATGCCTGACTTCCTGTTGGATCTGCCTACACTTAATTCTAAAACCTGTATCAGATGTAAATTTTCGCCACTTTTCAGGTGTGTGCGAAGTTTCATGAGTTTTCGAGCATGTTTAGGCCTCAAAAATGTGATTAATTTCATATCGAAATTTGTGAGGCCACACCGGACACGGCCTTCAATGAAAACGCAAAAGCTTCACAATTTAACATTGACAAAGCCTTTCAATTAGACTGAATATGATGTTAATCTGATTAAATCTCTGGGAGGAGTTTGTCACAGTATGAGGCCTGGACATGGCTGTTTGGAGCAGATTGGACATTGTATGTTTGAGTTATAACAACTCCCTCTTTCGTAGCGAAACAGTGAACTTTGTGAGACTGCCATGCCCATGCTGTGCCACATAAACGTCACAATTTAGCATAGTCAAGGTCTTTAGATGAGACTGACTGTCACGTAGGTTTGCATATGGACGGTAGGGACATGTCCCTACCTATATTTTGGGAGGGCAGAATTGTCCCTACTAATATTTGCGGCACAAATGCGAACTCGTTTGCATTATCTTTGGAGTGAAAATGTAATTTTCATGTAATTTTCTTGTAAATTCCACAGCATACTCTCCCAGAAGCTCCAGGATTTAGGCATGCTAGCATTTGATTGGCTGAAAGGGAGGGGCTATCTGAAGGC
>JANDJT010000050.1:404521-415327 GCA_024331685.1 Stegophilus panzeri
GTTGTCACATGAAAAGATATAATCAAATATTTACAAAAATGTGAGGGGTGTACTCACTTTTGTGAGATACTGTAAATTCAGCTTACACTGACCAAAGTGCTGTACAGAAACAATTATAAAATACAATAAAATATACAATAAAATAAAATAAAAAATAAAAGATAACAGGCTACAAATCAACAAGTTAATAGCCAGGGAATGCCAGTGTCATGGATATCCTGAAGGAACTCTGGACTTCAGTTCCCAGCAGCCACTGCAGCTCTGCATCACTGTCACATGACCACCTGCACCTGATTCTCATTCATGTTAATGTTAGTACTTGTGTGTGTACATGTATAGTTACAGTTTGCACTGCACTCTTTGTCTTGCTTTAATTGTCTTTTGTTGCTGTCATGGCTGGTCTTTGTTAACATTTATTCTTTGCCTTAGAGTTTTGCCACAAGGTCATAGTGTCTTTTAATGTTTTGTTTTGGTCTTTATTAAAACTTAAAATCTGCACTTGCATCTGTCTTCGGCTTGAAATTGTGACAGAAAGTAAGACCGCAACATGGATGCAGCAGATTTTTTTAAAGTTCAAGGGGCCCTGTATGAGAGGGAAAAGCCATGGTGGGAGAAGGAGGGGAAATTCTCCCTCATTCAAGCCAACTGGGAGTGGCTTGACATGATGTACTCCATCATAGGGTATCAAGGAGGAGCCTTTCAACCAGGCTGGAACCATCTCCCACCCTCCCTCCCCTACTGTGGATCTTGTCCAGCCTGCCGTGTCGACGGACAATGTTGTTCAGTCTCCCCGTTCAGCTGAGGATGCGGCTCAGTCTCCCCGTTCAGCTGAGGCTCAGTCTCCCGGTGCGGCCAAGAGCTCCGGTTTTCTTCCCTGCTCCGCCTCAGACGTCACTGTGCCAATGCCAGTATGACATTGAATACAATAGGCTTGTGATCTGAAAAACATGCATCTTCAATGTTTATATTGTCAATGGAAAACCCATAAGACATGCTAAGGTCAAAAGTGTGCCCGAGTACATGTGTAGCCTTTTCTTTATGCTGAATGAAATCAAAGGAGTCCAGGGCATAAATAAACTCATTGACCATAGGCTTTCCAGGCCAGCAAACGTGAATATTAAAATCACCCAGAATTAACAGATGATCATATAATGAGATAATATGAGATACAAAGTTGGAAAACTCCTTTATAAAGTCTTTATTTGGAGGCCTGTAGACCAAGACACATAATAACGGAGTGGTAACGGACTCTATCAGTACACATTGAGATTCGAATGTAGAAAAGTTCCCAATAGAAATTGTCCGTATTTGAAAACTTTTCCTAAAAACCATAGCCACTCCACCTCCTCTTCCAACACATCTTGGAGTGCTAATAAAGCAGCAGTTTGGTGGGCAAAGTTCACCAAAGATGGGTGAATCACCAGCTCCAGTCCATGTCTCACTTAAAAGTTACAATAAGTAATTAAAGATAGAAACAGAGTATTTGTCACATACATTACAGCACAGTGAAATTATTTTCTTCGCATATTCCAGCTTATTAGGAAGTTGGGGTCAGAGTGCAGGGTTACCCATGATACGGTGCCCCTGGAGCAGAGAGGGTTAAGGGCCTTGCTCAAGGGCCCAACAGTGGCAGCTTGGCAGTGAAGTGTTCAATCAGTACCTAGAGAACAAATACTACTCAATGCTTACAATATTTACTGATGACTCTGATGGAGCTACAGCAGCTGTATTTATTCCACATTTTCAAATAAAAATTGCAAAAAGGACTTCTGATCAAGAAGCAGTATTCTCAGCAGAGATGGTAGCAATCTTATTAACTATTAAATGGGTGGAGGATGACTCTCAACCTTTGAGCATGGTGATCTGCTCAGACTCATTTTCTGCACTACCGTACATATTAACTGAAAGATCTTCCAGAAAAGATATCTTGTATGAAATTCTTCTAAGTTTATTTAGAGTTAAAAATTTGGATGGTAAGATATGCTTTCTTTAGGTTCCAGCACATATGGGGGTTGAAGGAAATGAGGAGGTAGATCACCTGGCCAAGCAAGCTCTGAAATTCTCTAATATAGAGATTAAGATCCCTTTAAGTAAAATAAAAGTTAAGGCATTAATCCAAATGGTTATAAAAAGAAAGTGGCAAGACGTTTGGGAGAAAGAAGAAAGGGAATGACATCTGCTTCATATTCAATATCAGGATGGTAGTGAAAGAAGAGATTTTTGTAATAGAAGAGAAGACACAATAATAACTAGACTTCCCCTTGGTCAAACAGCCTTAAATTACTCCCTATACAAAATCTGGAACCAAGAGTCTGGAAATTATAGTAAATGTGGATTAGCAGAAACGACTGAGCATGTTCTACTATGCTGTAAGGCTTTTAAAAGAGAAAGGATACATCTGCTAGAAGAAAGCAGGACTGTTTAATAGGATTCCGTTTTTTTTTTGTTTTTTTTTTTGTTTATTTATTTCGTTTCTCATCAATGTTCCTCACTCCAGCCCAGTAGGTGGCGGAAATGCACCTATTGTTGGTTTGCCAACCGACATAAAACACTAGGAAGAAGAATCAGAAATGAAAATAGCCATAAAAACGATAGGGGGCAATAATGTACTAAGAGCCTTTTAAACCTTATGCAATCGACGAAGAAAAGGACCACGGATATTACGGCTGTAGCTCTAGTGAACAGAAGGGATAAAGAAACATGTCTCTCATGTAAATAAATTTTTGTGTGTGTTGGTCCAGTTAGTTTTCGCTATTTTCTTTCTATTAAATCTGTATTCGTTACATTTAACGGCCACCAGGACATCTTTGATGTACTGTAGCTTACGGTAACAGTTTCCTCTCCAGACCCCAGATAGTGTTTCATTGCGAAGACGACGGATTAAAATATGGCGTGAAAAGGGGTCCAATGTATCACTTAACTTCTTTTTATTCCTGAGCCGAGTAAAACGAGCGTCTTGTACTTGACGTGTTATGACTGCTGCTCGTGTTTGCTTGTCGTGACTTGCTGAAGTTGGGAACCAAACTGATTTGTGAATGGGAAGGTAATTGCTACCATCACCAGGTTGTCTCTTTAGTCTCGCACGTGTAATGACATCGAGGAAAGTTTAAACTCATTTAACTTTTAAATGATTGCACAGTGCTTGATCCCATAACGTTGTATCGTGTAACTTTCAAACCACGGACGATAACCTGTACGGTTGATCTCGTTCGACTCAGTAAGTGCTCTCTCGAATATCATAAAGCAACGTGTCCTCTGTGACAGGTGCGTGTGATCCTGCACACAACTCGAAGAATTCTAGGCCACTTTTGTTCTTCGTGGTCAGTACGAGCTGAATAACCTCCTGGTCGTGATGGCCTGGGCACTGAAACTGCCGCTGGCTGATGAGGTGATCGAGTCCGGCCTGGTGCAGGATTTCGACGCCAGTCTGTCTGGAATTGGCCAGGAGCTAGGAGCTGGAGCCTACAGTATGAGGTATAGTTCAAGCTTCTGCTGTAAGATCTATGTCTCAATACTTCAGAAGCACAGCACAGTATCTTTCTCTGAAAAGAAATGCTTCATTTATGATAATCTTACTGACTGTTAAAGAAAAGTAAAAATCATCAGAATCTTTAAGGCACTTGTATCCATTATCCCATGACTCATAAAAGACAAGTCATGCAATATCGCTTTCTATATCTAAGTCTTTTTTACTCCCTCTCTCTTTCCCATACTTCACAGTGATGTGCTGGCACTTCCAATCTTTAAGCAGGAAGAGTCCAATCTTCCACCTGATAATGACAACAAGATCCTTCCCTTCCAATATGTTCTTTGTGCTGCCACGTCACCAGCTGTCAAACTACATGATGAGACCCTCACCTACCTCAACCAAGGTCTGTTCCTTCTGAATTACTGGATAAGAGGAACATGTTTTTTTTTTTTTTTTTTTTTTGCAACATGACAACATGGCCTGGTATAGGGCTGCAACGATTAGTTGACATAATCAATAATGTTGATTATGAAAGTTTTGTCTTGAATTTTAATAAACCATTTTTAACAATGTACATTGTCACAAGACAGTTTTAGAGATATCCAGACATAGGTATATATTTAAAATCATCTCTAATGAGCAATCCGGAGGCGACGGTGGCAAAGAAAAACTCTGAGACGACATGGGGATAAAACTTGGACCCAGACTCAAACTGAATCCATCCTCTTCTATGTGTCACCAGATTGTGAGAATATAAATGATTACCCTTTTAGCAATTTCATAGTTTAATGAAACCGGTTAAGTTTTGCCTGTTTAATTTTGGCTTGTTATTATTAATGATAAGGCAGTGTTTGTGATTTATTACAGTTAATGTAGATGTACCGATGTACTGAATGCTGTTATTTAAAATAAATTTTTCAAATTTCTTATTTGTCATTTAAATTGGTATTATGTCATTTGATTAGCCCTAGAGGAGAAAGTCAGTAGAGTAACAAGATGTTAGATGTTAAATTGTTCCTGGGAGTTTTGGTTTATATTATATTATTCAGAAAACAATAAACAAAAATGGCAAATGATTTGTTAAAGCCGTTCTTGTTTATAAGCAACATATAGGCTGATTAATTAATTATTTGTTAATTAATTCACAAACTTCAAAAAACTTTTCAAAAAAAAAGATGATTTTTTTTTTAGGCTTGTGTGATATGATTTTTTTTCTTCCATATTTGCGATTTACCATTAAAAAAAAAAAAAAAAAATCTCAATAAAAGATTTAATCACGCAGAACGGTTAGGCTAAAAAGTAATAAAAAGGTTTGCTACAACTCATTCTTAGCTTTGCAGTTGGGAACTGCTTGCTGAGGCATAAAAAAGTATTTAATTTCTTTCTAATTATCATCAGCATTAGCATTATTTGTAAAATGTTGGCTTTGACACCTTTGTCCTTTATTCTCTTTGGCTAAAAAGTGAATATTAAACAGCTCCATTTAATTAATCAATATTATTGAATTCAAAACATTCTCAAAACACCTATGCAAATCATTCCAGAGTCACATGTTGATTGGCTCATCTCTTGTTTTATTGGGGGGAGAACGACTGCTCTTTTTTGAATGGTAGCTCATATTAGCATACTCCAGTGTTAAATTGCAGAGCTCTTATGCAAAATGTGTAAAGATAGGCAGGTCTGGTAATATAATTAATTACATAGGTTTTGTTGGTTGTTCTCTGAAAAGCATTTTTCCACCAACAGTTTCTGTTCTATTAACATCACCACCAAAGATATATCTGTAAAATAAGTTGTCAAAGTTGTATTTGCAGGACAGTCTTATGAAATTCGAATGCTGGACAATCGGAAAATGGGTGAGCTTCCAGAGATCACAGGCAAAATGGTGAAGGTATGAGTTTACTTTGCTGTTCATAACAAAGGATAATGCATCTGTGGCTATGGCTTACTTCCTCCTGTATTGGTTTTGGTCAATGCAGAGCATCATTCGTGTAGTTTTTCATGACCGGCGACTACAGTACACTGAGCACCAGCAGCTTGAGGGCTGGCGCTGGAACAGACCAGGTGACCGAATCCTTGACCTGGGTGAGTACTATGATCTGCATTTAAGCCATGCTTTGGTCTGTGCATTTATCAAAGTGCCTTGCAGATTTCTTACACCAGGAACTTGAGAGTCTTCTTCCTAGCATTATTTCTGCGCTATGGCAGGGTCCGTCTCCATTTGGCTTGATCAAAGGCGTCTGGGGGCTGCGTTCACATGTTGCAGCTATCCATCGTTTCTTGGGACTACCGCATGGGTGCCGGCCATCAGGGTCGAGATGCATGTCTGTCCTCGCCACCGAGTATTCTTTGCTGCGTACGACGTGCCCATACCATCTAAGTTTTCCTTCCCACATTTTCACCACAATTGGCATGTCTCCCAGCCGTCGTCGGACGTCATTGTTCATGGCATGGTCAAGTCGTGTTAGTCCCAGGCACCACTGAAGCATTCACATTTCCATCATGTGTAGGGCCTGCTCGTGCTTTGTTGTTGCTGGCAAACACTCTGATCCGTAGAGGGAGACTGGGTGCACCACCGTCTTGTAGAACTTTGACTTGAGGCGTAGGGGCATCCGACGATCGCTCAGAACTCCAGTCACCTGGCGCCATTTCATCCATGCAGCCTTGACATGGGCGCGAGAATCTGGGGAGCTGTCTCCGTCACTGTGTGTGAGGGAACCGAGGTACTTGAATTGATCCACTTTCTTGAGGTTTTCTCCACCAATGCTGTTGGTTCCATCGGTGTGAGGGTCACATTCCATATATTCTGTCTTCTTGATGTTCAGTCGACGTTCAAATTTGCCGAACCGTTCGTTCTATTGCCGCACTTGCTCTTGGAGTTCTCAACGTTGTCCATTCACTAGGAAGACATCATCGGCGTAGAGGAATAACCATGGATGAGGGGATTGGAGGTCAGACGTCACAGTGTCCATGCAGAGAACGAATAGGAAAGGTGAAAGGGCCGATCCTTGATGTACTCCGACATGATGGCGAAGGGAGGCGATGTTCCCACTGCACATCGAACCATGCT
Organism: Stegophilus panzeri; assembly: GCA_024331685.1. Classification (NCBI taxonomy): domain Eukaryota; kingdom Metazoa; phylum Chordata; class Actinopteri; order Siluriformes; family Trichomycteridae; genus Stegophilus; species Stegophilus panzeri. Next base: position 411,061 of record JANDJT010000050.1, read on the forward strand.
GGTGAAATTGAGTAGTTGGGTCCACTGGACATAGGCTTGGGAGACATTGTGGGGTTGTAGGGCGTGCCAGATGAGTTCATGTGGAACGCGATCAAAGGCCTTTTCCAGGTCAAGGAATGCCATGTGATTGGGCTTGGTCTTCTCACTGTGCTTTTCCAAAAGCAACTGAGCAGCATGGGTGGCATACGTCATTCCACTCCCTTTGACAAAGCCGCATTGGGTTGGAGTGATGGAGACAATCTTGTGGAGCCTGGCGTCGATAATCTGTTCGAAAATTTTCATGTCGTGACAATAATTGGATTGGCTGATAGTTTGAACATTAGGTCCAATTGCCCTTGCTCTTCCAGACGGGCACCATGGTACTGGTTGTACAAGCTGCTGGAGCCGCACCCTTGTCTATTTAATTGAAGAGGGCAGTGAGAGTCGTGGCGCCTTGGCAGCCGAGGATCTTCCACATTTCGGCTGGGATGTTGTTTGGGCCGGTTGCTTTCCCATTTTTCATCATCTTTGTCACTTCTTCGACCTCCTTGATGGTAATTGGTGGCACAGGTTCAGTGACTAGATCGGCACTTTGGATTGGTGGGTGGACAAATTCCTCGTTGCTGATTTTGGAGAAGTACTCGCTCCATCGATGGAGGATGGCGTGTGGGTCTTGGAGAAGCCGGTGATCTTTGTCCTACATGTGCTTGACCAGGAACTCTAGAGTGCCGTCTACATATATTTTTTTCCATATGACAATCAACAATGGCGTATCAGTGGAGCCTTTGACAATAAGGATTCATTGTGCTGGGTTAAAAATGCAGGCTAATGGTCAGTGTATTAATTTGATCCTTTTAGCTTTTCTTTGTCAATTCATGATTTATGATTTAATCAAATATTAGTATTGATTATATGTTTCTATTGAAATTCTTTTCAGATATTCCTATGTCTGTTGGCATTGTGGATCCTAGGGCAAACCCCACACAGCTTAACACAGTGGAGTTCCTATGGGACCCATCAAAGCGGACTTCAGTGTTCATCCAGGTGTCGTATTTCCATGTGGTGTTTATTAAACTCTGTTGTACAAGTAAGAATATAACAGATTATATCAGCATGTATAATAGTGGTAAAATGTTATTTGCTTGTTTGTAGGTTCATTGCATCAGCACAGAGTTTACAATGCGTAAGCATGGCGGTGAGAAGGGGGTGCCTTTTCGCATCCAAATTGACACGTTCAAAGAGAATGATGCAGGAGACTACACAGAACATCTGCACTCTGCCAGCTGCCAAATCAAAGTCTTCAAGGTAGGAGCAGAATTTAGCACTTGTGTACTTTCAACGTGTAAAGTACTTCCATACTGAGTGTTGACACCTGGATGGGGAAGAGTATGATATTCATTTTAATCCAGATATGCAGGGTAAATGATGTACTTGTTTGGTAACATCACCATGTTCATTCCTGGTACTTTTGCAAGTATTCTCTTTTAAATGGCTTCAACCCTTATGTGCCAAAGCTGACTAAATATAGACTGTTTTGTTTGTAGCCCAAAGGTGCTGACAGAAAGCAGAAGACTGATAGAGAAAAGATGGATAAGAGGGCACCACAAGAAAAGGAGAAATACCAGCCATCATATGAAACCACCATCCTTACTGAGGTTTGTGCCTGGGAATTAAGTAATATTTTGAGCAATATTTCATTGAGTTTGCATCAGAACATTTCTTGTACTTCTACTATTCTAGGGCTGCAACTAATACTGTAATCAACAGCAATGATGGTAGATACAACATGCATCCACAAAAATGGAAAAATTAACAGTTAAATTCAAAGTGTAAATATGCCAGCACTAGTCCAACAAGGTGGGCCTTCTACACTTTTCAACACTTGGCCCAATAGATTGTGATGAACAGTAGCACTGCACTGATTCTAGAAGAATTCTTGGAGAAACAAGAGTTGTGTTTGGTTTTATTTTTTTTTATTTTTATTTTTTTTTGTAATCCTCAGTGATACTAAAAAATAGATGAGGGTTCCCGTACATAGGTAAAAGTCCCTGGGATCACATTTACTCCATCCTCCATTTTGATTTTGTGTGTGTGTGTGTGTGTGTGTGTGTGTGTGTGTGTATATATATATATATATATCACGCAAACAGTTGGGGGTAATAAATATTAAACACGTCAACATTGTTTTGGAACAAAACAAAGCGTATTCAATACTTTTTTCCCGTGTCATTCCACTTTATTACACATAACATTAATGTTGTGAATTCTTTATATTTACAGATTTCTTGAGTTAATACCAAAGTCCGATGGAAATTTCATGTGAATAGCCTCATTGGAAATATATTTACTGAAATAAATGTTAACGCGTTCAATACTTATTTCCCCCACTGTGTGTGTACACAGTGCCCTCCACTAATATTGGCACCCTTGATAAATATGAGACGGCTGTGAAAAATTCTTTATTGTTCAACCTTTTGATCTTTGTTTAAAAAAAATCACAAACATACTTTGCTCTCATGTATATCAAACAATTGCAAACAAAACACAGGTTTATCAAAAACATCTGTTAAATATAGGTGTGCAGCAATTATTGGTACACTTTTAGTTAATACTTTGTGCTACCTCCCTTTGCCAAGATAACAGCTGAGTCTTCTATAAATGGTAAATGGTCTGCACTTTATATAGCGCTTTTATCCAAAGTGCTTTACACTGTGTTTCATTCACCCATTCACACTCACACACCAATGGTAGCAGAGCTGCCATTGAAGGTACTAACTTGCCATCGGGAGCAACTTGGGGTTCAGTGTCTTGCCCAAGGACACTTCGGCATGTGGAGTCACGTGGGCCGGGAATTGAACCGCCAACCCTACGATTAGTGGACAACCCGCTCTATATATTTTTAAATACAATTTTTTAAAATATCAATAGGAATATACTTCAGATATATTTTTCTCATGTGAATTCATAGGGGTGCCAATAATTGTTGCACACATATTTAACAAAGATTTTTTTTAAATAAACCTGTGTTGTTGGCAATTGTTTGATATCCATGAGAGCAGGATATTTTTGTGAATTATTTGAACAAAATATCAAAAGGTTGAACAATAAAGAAGATTTTACACAGACTTTCCATTCAGTTTTATTTGTATCGCGTGTTTAACAGTGGACATTGTCCCAAAGCAGCTTTACAGAAATATATAAGTTCAGGATATAGATTTTAAATGTACGAGTTTATCCCTTATGAGCAAGCCAGAGGCAGCGATGGCAAGGAAAAACAACCCTCAGACGATTTGAGGAAGGAACCTTGAGAGGAACCAGACTCAAAACAGAGCCCAACCTCAACTGGGTGACACCGGATAGTGTGATTATAAATAAATAAGTTCCTTATCCACTGATCACTGATGGAGACTTGAGTGTAAAACTGTTTGTGGTAATTGCAGTCCTAAACCTATCATAGCAGTTGTAGTCCTAGCCATCATAGTATAACTGTTCATATGACCTGAGGTCCAAAGCCATCTTTATGGTTTTACAGTGGTACCATCCTCAGTTATCTCAATGATCTTTAAGCTGCACCATGTGGGGACATCCTCAGCAGTAGGGCATCAGGATGGATCAGGCAGGTCCGGAGAGCAGAAAAGGTCAGGATCACTGGCATCTCAGGAGTATCATGTGTAGCTCGACAGAGAGAGAGACGGGAAGAGAGGAAGACGTTATTAGGTATACTTATTGCATAAGGACAATGTACTTTGCGTGAGTGCAAGCAGGGACTCCAAGACTAGCTATGACAGCATAACCAAAAGGGAGAGCCTGAAGGGAACACAGACATGAGGGAGCCCTGGGACATAAGGCGGCCAGCCACTCCACCTAGGACTGTGATGGCCATGATGGTGGCAAAGTGGAGTGCCACTTGGGGTGGTGTCACATCACACACAATGTTTCTGCTTGAGTGGGCTTCACTATTCGATGTACCGATGAATAGCCTGCATCTTTTGATCTAAGTAGGCATGGCAGATCATAAAAGACCAAAAGGTCGCTCACATACTGTGGCGTGAGACCATTCAGTGCTTTATAGGTCAAAAGCACTGAATATGCTAAATTTCACTTGGAGCCAGTGCAGTGTGGATAAGATCGGGGTGATGTGGTCGTATCTTCTGGTTGTAGTTAGGACTCTAGCAGCTGCATTCTGGACTAACTGGAGTTTGTTTATGCTTCTACTGGAACATCCAGACAGTAGGGCATTACAGTAATCTAGTCTAGAGGTGACGAAGGCATGAACTAATATTTCTGC
>JANDJT010000050.1:432354-463720 GCA_024331685.1 Stegophilus panzeri
GTACCTTCTTTTCCACCTTATTTTCCCTTCAATTTAAAATAACCCTCTGTTACAAGGGTTATATAAGTTTAAAAGAGAAAGCAACCATTTTAAACCTAAAACTCATACAGGTGCATGTGCCCTCAACGTTGCCTTCTCAGGCCATGTTCTACATACATTCTGGACCATGGATCGTCTGTTCATTTTAAAATTCTTTATACTTCTGCTGTATACAGAATCTTTGCAGAATGGGGAATAGTAAGCACTTCCCTTTATTGTTCCAATGAATGTTTGTTTGTGTTATTTATTTAACTGGTATTTCTTTATTTCACTGACACTTGGTAAAAGGGTTGGATGAATTCTTTCAATCAAAGCTTCTTGCTAATAGCAATATAAAAAATATTACTTTGCTACTGTTGTAGTCAGTTGTGTTTTACTTGCTTTCTTCACTTCATATATCTAGAAGCAGCCCAACCACCATTTCCCGGGGTTATTGATTCCTGTAAATTTAATTTATAGGCATGTTCCATAAATTAATCCCACCATTTCACTCATTTCCAGGCCGGTCCAAGATGGCTTTGATCAATGGGAATCTTCCACAAACCTGTGAACTTCTGTTGGGTCCAAGGTTATAATCGTAAACGAAAATGAAAGAAATAATGAAAACTAGGTGTGAAAAAACATTGTCGTTAACTGAAATCGAAATAAAAACGAGGCATTACCAAAAAAATGTTAACTAACTAAAACTCTATTGTCTCTTTGCAAAACTAAATAAAATAAAATAAAATTATACAGTAAATGTCCTTAGTTTACGTCTTTGTCAGTGTCTTTCATAGAGCAAATATCTTTCAGAGTTGACATTTCCGACTGGGAACCCGGAAATTACGACATTCCATGTCAAATTGAACACAGCATAGTCCATGCACCTCGCCTGGCATCATGGCGGTACCGAAAGTCGGAAGAAAGGGGCAGAGTCCTATTTCGGATAACTTTGAATATGACTGTGTGTCAGATAAAAGCAAGTGCCTTGCAGTGGAAGGTGGTGAAATATGTGGACAATTTATTAAAGGGAAAAATCCCACGAATTTGAAAGTACATTTGAGAAGCGTGCACAAGGAGGCTAACCTAGCTTACCTTAATAAGGTAAAGGCAAATGCCACGCCCCCTCCCCCGAAACAGAAGCTAACCCCGGTACAGGGTTAGGCAGCATTATATTTAAGCGTGCAGTGTTTGGGAGCAGCGCAGGCTTTATTAGGCATTTATCAGGTTAAGAAGGCTGTTTTACCTTCGTACTGGTTTAAACTTTTGTTATCATTAAAATTTTAATAGAGTCATGTTAAAAAAAAAAAAAAAAAAAAGAATACTCCGTGGAAATTTTTGTCTTTTTTGACATATTTGGACAAGCAAACATTTGATCATCTTTGAAACAGTGCCTAATTCAATTAACCTTTCATTTTATGAGCTTGCATATTTTAAGTCAGAAGTTATATTCATGAAATATTTGCCATGTCTGCATCCATGAGAAAAAAAGTCGATGTTTGGTGTTACAAGCCTTTGCTTTTTGAAAATTGCCTCAGTAGTCTCGGGTATACTTTGTACCCCGATTTTATGGTGGATGATGAATGTATCAGGTGAATGAATTTAACCTTCAAATCTGCGTTATACCTGTTATAAAATCTATTTGTAAATGCATTTGTTTGTTTGGGAAGTTTAATATTTTGCTGAATAAAGGGAGAACAACATTTCCTTGGCTGTTAACAGGAACAGAAACATTCTGTTTATCAGTCCACAATAAGTCCACAGTCTGTCTGCAAAGGGGAAAGTGCTGTTGAATGGAATAAAAATCCTAAAGACATTATAATCCTAAACCCTATCTGTTTCCTTTCTCTCTATCTTGGACAAACAGAATCTGGTGCCCACTGCAACACCACAAGAAGCACAGCAGTGGCTCCATAGAAACCGCTTTTCGCCATTCTGTCGTCTCTTCACAAACTTCTCAGGTAGCTCTATATTCTGGTTGCATAACCCACTACATAGCACTTTTATCTGTGCTTTTTGTCACTCAGCAACCTCAAGGTATTGTACATAATCTCTGTTAAGTTGAGCTTTTTCTGGGTTTGAATAAATGTTAAATGCTTAATATTAAATTGAATCTTCTTATCACCTAGCTAATGATTCTCTTTAGCACAAAATAATGTATTTTTATGTCATTTATTGAGGTATATTGCTGAAATGTATGCATTCTCTTGATGGTCCTCAGGGGCAGACCTACTGAAATTAACTAGAGAGGACGTCATTCAGATCTGTGGTCCAGCTGATGGCATACGACTGTTCAACTCACTAAAAGGAAGGTGGACATTTTTTCTGTCCATAAACACAGTGTAACCGGTGTATCTCAGCGCTAAGTGCATAATTGACACTTAGACACCAATTATAAAACTGCCACTTCTGCGTTGTGTAGACGTGAAGCAGTTTCGGCGGGGAGTATTTCAAACGCGACACAACAGGCATCGGTTCATCTCGGTCTTTTATTCGCACCTGATAATACAAATAAGCAGCGTCTTTGAGTGAATTACAATGTGCTCTCTCCCATTCAATTACACTGCGAAAGGGCAACACAAGAATACATCCAAGTAACAAATTAAAATAATATAAAACAAAAAAACATACCTGATAATACAAATAAGCAGCCTCTTTGAGTGAATCGCCCTTACAATGTGCTCTATAAAATAAACATGTACGATGGTCACCGTGTGCCCTCATTTCCATTAAAACAAAATACAACATTAATAACAGGAGACCCAGAATCTATACCATGGTATATACCCCGAATCTATACTTATGGTTAGATTGTCACTATAGAGGGTATTATATATTTTTCATGATAATGAATGTTTGTATATCACTTTAGTCACACTCATGAGTGTATGTGTTAACGTTTGTGTGTGTGTAGCTGACTCTCTCTCTTTTTTTTTTTTTTTCCCTCTTTCTTTTCTTTTTTTGTGTGTTAATGCATGTTAAGGGTGGTTCGCCCAAGACTCACCATCTATGTGTGCCAGGAGTCTCAGCAGGCCAGAGACCAACAACAAAAACATGAGAATGGAGATGGTGCTAGCAATACCTTTTTTGGTGTGTCCTTGTTTGTTTGGAAATCTTGTGGGTAAATGTACAACTTCATCAAAACCAAACTCAAAACAGCTTATGAAATTAAATTTTTTTATATCTTGTTTAATCTCTCTAGTGTACCATGCTATTTACCTGGAAGACCTAACAACCATCGAGCTGACTGAGAAATTAGCTCAGCTTTTCAACATCTCACCACGCCAGATCATTCAAATCTTCAAGCAGGGACCCACAAGCATTCATGTGCTTGTCAGTGATGAGGTGCAGTTTCACAGTTTCTCATGGTCCCCTCCAAAAGTATTGGAATGGCAAGGCCTAGTCTTTTGTTTTTACTATACACTTAAGATGCTTGGGTTTGAGATCAACAGATGAATATGAGGCGATAGATCAGAATTTCAGCTTATATTTTCTGATGTTTACATCTAGATGTCTTAAATAAAATAAATTATGGCAAGTGATCAGTTATATTTGAATATGTGACTGACAGGTGTTTCTTGTTGCCAAGGGGTGCCCTGTTAGACTGATTGTTTAAACAGTTAATAGTGCTGAATTCTTGGTTTGAGTTCTGGGTTTTGCCTGTGAAGACTGCATTTGTTGTTAAAAAGGATAATAATAATAATAATAATAATAATAATAATAATATTATTATTACAATTTTATTTATATAGCACCTTTCATGCATAAAGCTCAAAATACTTCATAATGGGAAAGATACAATAAAATGATTAAAAATGAAACAATAATAATGCCGCACATAAAAAATTATTAAAAGTATTAAAACCTAAAAAGTCATTAAGAAATAAAAATAAGTAATCAAACAGAAAATAAAATATTAAGATAATAAAATATTAAATATATAAATTCATCAAATATTAAGATGTATTTAATAAAAAAAAAAAAATAAAAAAAAAAAGGTTTAAGGATAAAGAGGACTAAAAGCCAAAGTAAATAAATGTCTTTTAAGCTGCTTTTTAAATATATTTAGTGAGGGTGCCTGATGGATATATGCTGGGAGTGAGTTCTACATCCTGGGAGAATGGACATTAAAAGCAGTTTCACCAAGCTGCTTCTAATTAAAAAGTACCTTAAGGAAGCCAGCATTTGTTGTTTGTAAAAAAATGATTTGGAGTGTAATCCATCAGGCGTTCTGCTGAATACACAGGGGCAATGCCGAAAAGGAAACGCCCACTACCATAAGTTTTAGCTCCGTCTGTTCAGGAGCAGCCAATGAAGACCAGAGGCGGGGTTTTTTGTTACAAACCCATGTAGGTTTGTGCAGGAAGTAAAGTCTGGAATCACTAACGACTCGATTCAGCTGTTCAGAATCGATTCCTCCTTTTGGGAGTCAATAACTCCGTTTGTCGTGCGCTTTGTTTTTTAAACTTTGCAGATGTTTTACATTCACAAACAGCTCTATAACACACTACATGAAAGGTAATATTTGAAAAAACATAATAGGTGCACTTTAAAACTAATAAGAGCACTTTAAAATTTATTCTGGATGTCACAGTTAACCAGTGCAGCTCCTTCAGAATAGGAGTAATATGGTCTCACTTTTTTAGTTTATGTTAAAGACGAGCAGCTGAATTTTGTACTAACTGTAATGGATAAAAATTTTTTGGGGGAAGGCCATAAAAGAGCATTATAATAATCTAATCTACTTGTAATAAATGCATGGATGAGTTTTCATGCAACTTCTTTAGATAAAAATGGACACTTTTGTAATGTTCCTCAGGTGATGAGATGTTAATGAGTCTTAATGGGTCACGTATACATTACAGCACAGTGAAATTCTTTTCTTCACATACCCCAGCATGTTAGGAAGTTGGGGTCAGAGTGCAGGGTCAGCCATGATACAGTGCTCCTGGAGCAGAGAGGGTTAAGGGCCTTGCTCAAGGGCCCAACAGTGGCAGCTTGGCAGTGCTGGGGCTTGAACCCCCGACCTTCTGATTAATAACCCAGAGCCTTTTAACCACCAAGCCACGACTGCGCCCTATTATTGATGTGAGGATCAAAGCTGAGATCAGGGCCTATTACATAGTCCTATCACAATAACTACATTTGTTGTAGTTAATCATTGTCTAAGAAATCATTGTCATAAATGTCATTTAAAACCATGTTATGCCACCAATATAACAGTAATATAATAGCATAGTTTTGTCTTCTGATGAAAATATCCTTTAAATTTAGTATTTATTAATTTGTATTAATTTTAATCAGTTTTACTCTGTCAATGAGTAATTAATTACATTTTTAATAAAAATTCAACCAAATATTCACACATTTTTATATATCAACATAAACATGTGAAAACCTGATTACACTGAGTACACTATTGTAATAGAATATTGTGAATTCTTTATTCTTTAGTTATTCATTGTCCTTGTTTTAGTGCGTTGTTACAGAAAGAGCGTATTCACAGTGTGACTTGCCATTCTACCTAGAACATTACTCAAGTTCAAGTTCACTTGTGCATTTGTCATTTTGTGCAGAAGCAAATTGCAATATTATGTTAATGTTGTGTATATGTCTGATTAATCTCGTGTATAGGATGCATTTGGGTGAGTTAATTAATCAGCTAGTAAAGCGCTTCAGTTTACTGGTGTTCATTCACTGTTCCGCTTCAACTCATGCAGGTTAAGCAGCTCAATCCCCAACATTGTAGACTATGACTGGATTATTTGAAACATTAGAACTATTCTTTCTAGATTTTTATTCTTCAGAAAGCATTGTTAGTGTATTGGTAATATCTGTCATTTTTTTCAACAGTATGTTTTAATTAAATTCGGTGCTAGTGCTTTCTACACATTGTAAATTCGAATGCAACGTTTTTGCATTTGAATGCGCATTTTAATCTTAAATTCAACAAATATTCAAAAGTTGGAATTTTAATTTGACAGCCCTAGAGGAGACGATAGGACAGAAGCAGCGCAAATGGCTAAAATATTGGTGTGTCAGGAATCTCCCCTTCACGCCGAGCGGTTTGGCAGGAAACTCACAGCGTGAGTTTTTGTTTTGATATCGAGCTCAGCAAAAATGATTGAGGTCATGTCCATGTATTGTACGATAACAGAGAGCACTGCTTCAAACCTGCCCAAAATGCATCGTTCAAAGTCCAGATATTACTTCCGTAACACGTCTGTGTCACAGTGTGCACTATTAGCATAATCCCGCCCAATGGCAGGTACAAAGAAAGAAGGCGAGGCTTCAGTGAATTCAGGCGCCATGTTGTAGAGACGTTGTGTTTCGGTGCGAAAGCAAAACATCTGTTTTTGAGCGTTCCGAAAACAGATGAAATTAGGAATCAGTGGTTACTGTTTATTTAGAACACTGTTCCTGAGCAATACAACCCAAACGTTTGCTTGTGCACAGCGCATTTTACAGAGGACAGCTTCTTGAACCTGGGCGAGTACAACGTAGGCTACAGATAAAGGCTACTTCTGAAAAGTCGGGCGATTCCCAAGCTTTGGCTTCTGAATCAGAGCCTGTAAGTATGTTTGATTATTTTATGAAGCATCTGCTATTGACTGTCCAGATGCCGAGTTTGTGTTGTGGCTCAGGGCTCAGTTGTAGACCTCTGCTAACATGCTAGCTAAATTTTGCTAAGTTGCCTCAGTTCTTTAAGTGTTTGTTTGTATGTCAGTGGTCTGACAGAGACGTTGATTGTAGCTGCTCTTGTGATTGTATCTTGAAATGTTTATATCAATTGAATCACAAGAATCTTAACTTTCCAAAGGTATATCGCATGAGTACCTATGTACACACAGAGCTGTGTACATAGCATAGTTTTGCACTTAACAGCCCGCCGGCAGGGTGTCAGAATTTACATCGTATCTGAAAAGTAAGAGAGTTACAAAATAAAAACTTACCACTGTGAAACGTTCTGCTCAAGTCGTGTTTGCAAAGTTGGTTCCGCTCGATCATCCGCTTTTTCTGAATCTGACTCGGGCTCAAACTGATACGGTAAAACCCACGACATGCTTAGGTGCTTAGAATTGCTTTAGAAGCCTTGAAGGCTGAAGCTAACCCAAGGGGCGTTACATTTCTGACCCACGCTTGAGGTTTTTGGCCAATCACAACGAAAAGAGTCAGCTGGAAGGAGGGGCTTTGGAGATATCCGAGCGTTTCAGGCAGCCTGGGAATAGACGTACTACAATAATGTACATTATTAGACAAATAATGTGTTTTTTGAACAGTAAAGCATGTTAGCCTATTCTATTACATCCAATAAACATAATAATTAACAGTTAAAAATGTTTAAAAATCATGATGTGACCCCTTTAATACCTCTATTATATCTTGGGTAACAGTAGAACGTTCTGTGATATCGAGACAGATATTTCATTCAAGCATGTCATCAATTTGTTAATTGTCTCTTGATTATCTGGTGACACTGATGTATAAAGTTGTCTCTCATCTGTATTACTATAAAAAACTGATGTCATGTTTTTAAATGAGTCTACCAAGGGGTAACATGTAGAGGGAGAAAAGCAAGTGTCCTAAAATGATGGATCCTTGTTGAACTCCAAATAAAACATCATATTGTCTTAAGTGACTTCCCAACATAAAACTGTCTACCACACAATTACCAGCTTGGTACTGCTCCTGAGAGACCTACCCACTGTTCAAGTCTGTGTCTGGGGGAAGTGGAATGTTTTAGACAATCATGAGACAGTTGAGCATGGTTTTCAAATCCTGAATAGGAGACTGAAGGGAGAACCCCCCCAAAACAAACAGCAACTGAAAGAAGCTGCGATACAAGCCTGGAAAAACATCACAAAAGAAAAATTGTTACAGTTTGGTGATGTCAGTGGGTCGTTGGCTTGATGCAGTTATTGAATATGCAACCAAATATTAAGTGTTCTTTACTCTTTGTTTCAATACTTTTGCTCACTAGAAATTGGGTGGTCTGCCACCAAAGGTGCCATGTTGTAAGTTGTTTAACACATGTAGATATAAATATCAGGAAATGAAAGCTGAAATTCTGATAGATCACCTCATATTCATCTGTTGATCTCAAATCCAAATGTCTTCAGTGTACAGCAAAAACAACAGAATTGGCCTTGTTGTTCCAATACTTTTGGAGGGGACTGTACATCACCCAAATCTGATGTTGCAGAGTTACTGAAGTAAGAGTAGAAGTTTTGAGATTTGAGTTCAAAGTTGCCTTTGAATTCAAGCTGCACTGCCATTACTACTACTAGATGTGTATAGTAGTATGTTCCTCAAAGATTCATTTGTGTCTTCTGAGCACATAGAAATGTGTTCTAACTCGTCTGTAGTGAGACATTTTCATTTTCTCTCACACAGATGATTCAGAACTTTCAGGATGAGATGTGTTTTGTGTTGGACACAATGAAAGGTACTGAGAACCCATAATTAATGAAATATTAGAAGGTAATTGTGTCCTGATGTTTTAACATCTATTATATCTCTTTTGTCTGTTCCTGAATTTGCAGCCGAGACGAACGATGGCTATCACATCATCTTGAAGTGAGAATGCAAATTGGGCAAAGAGAGTTGGCACCCATTTTCCTGCAGATTAATCTTGATCAGTTCCTGTCTTCACACTTCCTGGATCTTATGATTACGATTGTTACTTACAATTGTATTGCTCAGGCAATAAGTCAAGTGGAAATGCATCTGGCTTGTTGTGATACCTACTGTCTTACTCCCTACAGACTGTTTGTACTAGCACTATCAGACAGCTGATTTTAATGTTTTGCATTTTATTGTTTTAGTTATCCTTCATTTTTAAAAATATCTTTAGTTTGATGTCTATACATTCATTGTAAGCACTGGTGTGCCAGAGCCTGCTTCCTGGGAATGACTGAATTGGTTGTTGTAGAATTAGCATTAGCAGACATTGTATGTATATTGATGCCCCACTGAAAATGTGGTTTCAGCATATTATCAGTAGGCTAATTTATAATGCGTGTTAAGCTTATGTTATCAAAAGAAATGATTTCTGTAGCTTCCCCTAGCTTGCCTACAGGAAGAAAAGTAGCACTGCTGCATGAAGTTGAGTTACTTTTCTATAGCTCATTTATTAACAGGTGTTTTCTGTAAGAAATCTTTTCTTTGTAAGTGTACTATTTCTTCTAAATTGGCATAAATTCTCAATCCGAGACACATGAATTCAGCTGCCAATTCACAACAGTATGGTCACACTACGTTTTGTTGTTAAATGTTCCATTATACTGTTCAGACAGCGGGCTTGAAAGGCAAGACCAGTCCATTACTTCTTTCTTTGTGTTTAGTACTTTTTAAATGCAGGCTTATTCTTACAAAGGTCTGTTCAGACTAGGATTTTTTTCTATCATGTTTTATGTAAGTAAACCAACAGCTGCGTGTTAGTCATGATCATTGTTAAACTGTTTTTTTTATTTTGTTTTGTTTTTGTTTTAATAACCATTGCAGTGCAAATCCATTTGGTGTGAAAAGCATATGTTTTAAGCTTGTGCTTGTGACAGAGCGGGTTAGCTGTGTTGGATGTATGTAAGACAGCAAAGTCACTGAATAATTTGTTGAATCTGTTCCCCGATTTCTCATGTCAATGCAAGAATTAAAATAGTTTACCCATAAAAAGAATTTTTCTTCAGTGTCAGCCTTGCTCCAACCACAGTTTGCAACATCTCATTTAATGCTAATATTTGATACTGAGTAAATTTCAGATTGATTGTAATTTTTCCAGATGCTGGCTTGAATTTTGTGTATGTACAGTATTCACACAGACAGCCAGTAAAAGTGACCATCACTGTTAACAATCCACATGATGCTCAAATGTTTGGGCAAAATTATTTGTATCATTCTGGTAAACTTGCTAAATTAAATGCTTTTAAGCAAGGACCACAGGGTTTCTCAAAAACACTGGTGTTTCATTTTTCCTATTGTAACATCCTCTACAAAGGTTAAGCTTTTTACTTTTTTTTTTTTTATTATTATTTTTTTTTTTTTTTACTTTATTGGTTTTATACATTTAACACATGCAACTGAACTTTTCCCCAAATCGAACATATGGCAGTGTTGAAAGCAGCGTCCTAGCTTTTGGGAAAAATTAAGGTGGAGGTGTAAGTGGTATTGATTAGAAAAAAAATAAAAATTTAGGTAAAATGTTTATCTTAATTACATTTATTCTTCTATATTAAAGACAGCAGTAATTTTTTCCATCTTACAAACTCTTCAGACACTTTAGCTAACATTGGTTCATAGTTAGTTGAACTAAGGGTGCTTATCTCTGGAGTTATTCTAATACCCAGATAGTTAAAATCATTTATAGCATTTACAAATGGGTGGGGTATTGTTGGTTTTCTTCTCTCTTGTTCATTTAGGAACATAATAGATGATTTATCGTTTACCTTAAAACCAGAGAAGTTGCCAAATTGACTGATCAGCTTTAAGAGGGATGGTGAACTGATGAAAATACGATTGTATCGTATTTTCATACAATCCAATAGTATGTTCTCGGTCACCTATCCTAATACTAAAAATTGAAGGGTGTGATCTTATTGCTATTGCCAGTGGTTATAAGGCTATTACAAAAAGTAAAAGTGAAAGTGGTGAGCCTTGTCTTGAGCTGTGAAAGAGCTTAAACTGGTGAGAGATCAAATTATTTGTGGGTACTTCTGCAGATGAATCAACAAACAATCTATGATAGTCACAGAACCCAAAACACTCAAGCACCTCCAATAGATATGGCTGTTTGAGTCTGTTGAACATCTAAAGTGAAATTGGTCTGTAGGAGCCACATTCTGTGGCTTCAGAATAAGAGTGATCAGGGCATTTCATAGCAACAGGGGAAGGTAACCCTATTCAAAGGATTCTATGTACTTATCTAACAAAGGAATTATTAGTTTTACTTTAAATAATTTGTAAATGTCTACTGGGAACCCATCAGGACCTGCTGCTTTACTGCCTTTCATGTTAAGAATAGCGCTGGAGATCTCCTCCAAACCCAGCTCAAGTTTTGTATCTTCAGAGATACTGGGATATCCAATCTATCTAGAAAAGTAATTCCGACTGATAAAGGGCTTCATAAAATGAAACAAAAGCATGGGTAATTTCCAGTGGATCTGTAGATATTTCCCCCTATCCATTCCTAATTGCATTTATGGCGCTTTCGGAGTTAAATTTCTTAATTTTCCAGGCTAGCAATTTATTGGATTTTTCACCTTATCAAAAAAAAGTTTTTTTAAGCTTCAATAGACTATTTTCAGCTTGGAAAACTCCTTGTACTCATGTTTAAGGGTTAATAAATTCACTCTCTTCAATTGTTCATCTTTTGTTTGAATTTATTAAATTTGTAACTAATGAAGCTGAACATTTGACCTTTAATAATTAAGTGGTGCTTAAAAGTTTGTAAACCCTTTAGAATTTTTATATATTTTGGCATAAATATGACCTAAAACATCAGATTTTCAGAAGTCCCCAAGTAGATAAAGAGAACCCAATTAAACAAATGAGACAAAAATATTATTCTTGGTCATTTATTTATTGAGGACATGATCCAATATTACATATCTGTGAGTGGCATTTGTATGTGAATCATTGCTTTCAGTATCCGATGTGACCATTTTGTGCAGCAATAACTGCATATATACATTTTTGATAACTGTTGATCAGTAATGCACATTGGCTTGGAGGAATTTTAGCCCATCCCTCAGTACAGAACACTTTCAGCTCTGGGGTGTTGGTGGGTTTCCTCACATGAACTGCTTGCTTCAGGTCCTTCCACAACATTTCTATTGGATTAAGGTCAGGACTTTGACTTGGCCATTCCAAAACATTAACTTTATTCTTTTTTATCCATTCTTTGCTAGAACGACTTGTGTGCTTAGAATCATTGTCTTGCTGCATGCCTTGATTTCTCTTGAGATTCAGTTCATGGACAGATGTCCTAAGATTTTCCTTTAAAATTCACTGGTATCATTCAGAACTCATTGTACTATCAATGATGCCAAGCCGTCCTGACCCAGATGCAAAACAGGCCCAAACCATGATACTACCACCACCATGTTTCACAGATGAGAGAAGGTTCTTATGCTAAAATGCAGTGTTTTCCTTTCTCCAAACATAACGCGTCTCATTTAAACCAAAATGTTCTATTTTGGTCTCAAAACATTTTTCCAATAGCCTTCTGGCTTGTCCACGTGATCTTTAGCAAACTGCATATGGGCAACTATGTTCTTTTTGGAGACCAGTGGCTTTCACCTTGCAACCCTGCCGTGCACACCACTGTTGTTCAGTGTTCTCCTGATGGTGCACTCATGAACAGTAACATTAGCCAATGTGAGAGAGGCTTTTATTTGCCTAGAAGCTACCCCGGGTTCCTTTGTGACCTCATGGACCATTGCACATTGGAGTGATCTTTGTTGGTCGACTGCTCCTGATGGTCTTGAATTTCCATTTATACATAGTCTGACTGTGGACTGGACTGTGGAGTCCAAACACTTTAGAGATGGTTTTGTAACCTTTTCCAGCCTGAGTAGCATCAACAACTCTTTTTTTGAGGTCCTCAGAAATCTCCTTTGTTCATGCCATGATACACTTCCACAAACATGTGTTGTGAAGATCAAACTTTGATAGATCCCTGTTCTTTATATAAAACAGGGCACTCACTCACACCTGATTGTCATCCCATTGATTGGAAACACCTGACTCTAATTTCACCTTCAAAATAAACTGCTAATCCTAGAGGTTCACATACTTTTGCCACTCACAGATATGAAATATTGGATCATTTCCCTCAATAAATAAATGACCAAGTATAATATTTTTGTCTCATTTGTTTAATTGGATTCTCAGTGTCTACTTGTAGGACTTGTGTGAAAATCTGATGATGTTTTAGATCCTATTTATGCAGATATATATAGAAAATTCTAAAGGGTTCACAAACTTTCATGCACCACTGTAGTTATCTGCATAAATTGATCCAGTGCAACCCCGGGAGCAGTTAAACCAAACCAAGCTATCAATGTAGTAGTTATACACTACAGTAAACAGAACACTGAATTTTAAAAGAGAGAGAGAGAGAGAAATAGAGAGAGATATGTGAGTCTCTTGGCAACAATTCAATATTTTCTCGGACACACATTATGAGATAATCCGAGCAACCCACTATTACAGAACACTCCAGGGAAATCATCCATGTAGAGTGCATATCTATTACTCACTAAAATATANNNTATACACAAAAGCACATAATCATGCATCATAACTAGGTCATATATAAAACAATTTAAATGCACATAAAATAAAAGACCAATTACCTTTTGTCATGTATATCAGAGAAGAAACTCTGAACTACAGTTCCCAGCAGCCACTGCACCTCACTGCGTCATAGTCACATGACCATCTGCACCTGAATCATGTCATGTTAACGAGCACCTATGTGTATATAGCCACAGTTTGAACTGCACTCCTTGTCTTACATTTGTCTTTCTTTGCGGTTGTCTCTGTTGCTGTGTTTAGGTCTCTGCCTTAGTGGTTTGCTGCCTATTCATAGTTTTTGTTTTGTGTTTTGTTTTGTTATCAATTAAAAGTAAATCTGCACTTGCCTCCATCTCCACCTTGAAATAGTGATAACTTTTCTATTAGCAAACACAACCTGAAATGCAATAAAACATCTCACAGTCAGTTCATCAAGTACCAAATATGTCACTTATAAAACACTTTAAGAGCACGAGGAATAAAAGTAAGTTCATGCCCTTTTGTTTTACTCCCAAGCACAACATATTCCCTATGTCGACGAAGTGAATAATTGATTGTTGAAGCCACAGGCAGGAAACAATGGCTATGAACTGTTCTTGAGTATGCTAGTGAGGGTATGTATGGTGGCCTCACCACACCTCTCACTGAATAATGGGAGAGAAGAAGTCAGAATTATCCGACAACAGAGCTTTTGAACCCTTTTTAACTCATCAAAGAGCCCTTTAGGCAGTCCATCCCAAACTGGGCTGGCATACTCAAGAACTGGCCGTATAAAAGTCAAATATATTTGCATTTAAACATTGCACGGGAGACCCGCTCTCTTTGCAGCACTAAGATAATAGATCCTTGGATGCGACTTCGCAATCATATATTTGATGTGGGTGTCCCATGACAGATCAGATGAAAAAATCCAAGTAATTTAAAATTGGAGACACTGATTACATGACCAAATATTACAGGAGAAGGAGGAGAGGGGATGTTGTCATCACACCTGGCACTAATTACAATATCCATGATCTTAGCTCCATTCTTTTCCAGTGAAAATTCCTATCCCCAATCTGCCACTGAATCCAAGGCATTCTGTCTTAGGCCAGGTAGGGCTCCCATTAGAAGCTCAATAATTGTTAGATCATCAGCATATTTCACAGGAATTACAGAGGGAGGCAGATGTGAATCCAAGCTGTTTATAGAGATGACAAAAAGCAGAGGGGATAAATGTCCCCCCTGGGGAACACCAGCTGGCATCTCTGAGGATTCATTCATACACTTTCCCAACACAGCTGATTAATGTGATCTGGTGGTAATCTGCTGGAAAACTGGGCTTTGCTTTTTTAGTAACAGCTTTGACCATAGCCACCTTCCATTGTTTTGGTGAAGGCATGTGTTAAAGATATCACATACAGCGTGGGAAATAAGTATTGGGTGCGTTTTTTCAGTAAATATATGTTCAATGAGGCTATTTTAAAAAAAAAACTTTTTAGGGGAACATACCCCAAACCCCGCTAGCATTTCAGCATCCCCCCAGGTTAAAAATCGCTCCTACACAATGTCAGTGCAAGGGTTTCTTAAGGTGTGTTCACGCATACAGTGATTTTATCGCTGCATATGGGAAGCCAAACAACTCAAAAGCTGGTCCAAAGGGAGCTACTCAGAAGAACTGCGCAGCGCAGACCAAATACCTGCGTGACTCACTGGGTAGCGTGGTACAAACCACTGAAGAACGTAGCACGTCCCAATTCACCTAATTGATCCCAGCGTGATCCATGAGACCTGTGCGACCCTCTGATCAGTGTGGCGCAAAATAAACTGGGAGAGACATAGATTTTCATTTGATTACTTAAAGCCAAGCAAATAGGCTTACAGTTATGTGTTCTTGCTCTCTAAAGATAAACATTTACCTTACATTTGTGGCATTTGGCAGACACCCTTATCCAGAGCGACTTACATTTATATATCTGAGCAGTTGAAGGTTAAGGGCCCAAAAGTGACATCTTGGCAGCATTGGGGTTTGAACTCATAACCTTCCAATCAGTAGCCCAACCTCTTAACCACTGAGCTACTACTGCCCAATGCTACTACTGAAGATGAATACACTGCAGTGAGACCTCTGATATCTGAAGCGTTTTCTTATGTTTGCAAACAGTTTTCTGCTGTGTGTCTAAATATTTTTTCTTTCAGGGGCTTCAGCAATTCCATTAATAATTTCAGAATTGTAGCTTTTTTTAAAATTAGTTTAAAAGCTACTGCTACTAGTTGCCATAATAACAAGAGTGGCACAACATGGGTGGCCATGGCATTAGTTAAGGGAAAAGCCAACGCTATAGTTTTCGGTAGAGCTCCGCTAAGAAAAAAAGATGTTTAAAGGTTTGAAAAAGGTGTTTTCAAAGTGCTAAGCACCCCCCAGGTAGGCATAGGGTCTGTTTATTTAAGTTTACCGGTTGGTCAAATGACTATATTGTGTATGGTTAAAAATATGTTAATGTAAGAGAGCCGTATATGTAATGAAAAAGAGTATAATGCACAATTGTATTTTGTTTAACATTCAGCTCTTACGGTGATTTGCTGGACAGAGATATTTTAAGGAAGATGTGTTATGGAATAAATGCTAGGGCTTTCATATAATTCTGTATCGATAATTATTGATAAATTTGAATATTTTTTGAACAAAGACGAGTAGAAAAAAAGGGTTTGAATTTAACCACTGTATTTTTAATTTACCCACTTTATTAGGCAAACAACAAATAATTTAAGTTTTAACAGTCAAAAACAAAATAGAATTTAAACAAATATCTCTGTCACAATCCGTAGGCGGAGATGGAAGCAGTTGCAGGTATACAGAATCAAAGCAATATAATCCAAAGGGAAAGGCAAACTTCGTAGTTGAGAAACAGGCAGGGGTCAGGCGATCAGGCAAACAAACAAAACGGGGCAAGGCAGAAATCGAGGTCGGAGATGGAAACACTGGTCAAAGTCACTTTGTCAAAACACGCTAGGAAACGGCTTGGATAATGGCAGAGAACAAGTCTACTGAACGTTTACTTCGCAAAGCCTTCATGCTTCCAAAGTTTCTTATATGCTGTGTGTGAGTGTGTGTGAGATTGGTTTCAGGTGTGTGCGGTTAGAACTCCGGGGAAGGCGAGCGCATGCGTGTGTGGGAAGTGTAGTCCTCAGCGGCCATGTTTGTAGTTCGCGGTGCCTCCTGGGAAACTGAGTCGTGGTCTGGCTGTGATATGACAGAGCCCCCCCAAAGGGCTCAATTTCTGGGTCTCTCCCGGGGTCAGGGTCCTGGAAGTTCAGGGTGTGATGCATGAAAGTCTGTACATAGCTGCGGATCCAGGATATCTTGCGCAGGCACCCAGCACTGTTCCTCTGGCCCGTATCCTTCCCACTCAATCAAGTACTTTAGCTTGCCCCTCCTGCGCTGCGAGTTTAGGATATTCTTGATGAGGTAGGCGGGTTGCCCATCGATCTCAAGTGGGACAGAAGGGGTTTCGAAGGGCGCATCCGTGGCTAGTGCCCGTGATGACAGGCTTGAGTCGTGACATGTGGAAGGATGGAGCTATGCGACTGTGTTGAAGTAATTCCAAATGGTAGGTGACCTAATTGATCTGCTTGACGACATTGAACGGTCCGGTTTACCTTGGGGTAAGTTTCTTGCATCCATGTGGCAGTCTTAGGTCCTTGGTGGATAACCAGACCCTATCGCCTGGCTGGTACTGCGGGTGCTTGCTGCGATGATGGTCAGCCTTGCGCTTGTAGGTGCGTGCAGTTTGTACAAGACGCTGATGTGTGCTGGCCCAAACCTGTCCGCTCCTCTGGAACCACTGGTCAACTGCTGGTGATTCAGTGTGGTTTGCATTCCAGGGGAACAGTGGGGGCTGGTAGCCTAGAACACATTGGAATGGTGTGAGCCCGTGGCTGAGTGACGTAACGAATTCTGTGCATATTCGGCCCAGGGGAGGAATCTGCTCCAGTCCTTGGGGCTTGAGGTACAGAATGTCCTGAGGAACCGGCCAATCTCCTGGTTCACTCATTCCACTTGGCCATTAGCTTGTGGGTGGTAGCCGAATGTGAGATTGACGGTGAGCCCCATCTTTTCCATGAAGCTGGACCATACCCTGGATGTGAATTGAGGTCCCTAATCACTGACTATCTCCTCTGGGATGCTGAAGTACCTGAACACGTGCTGAAAGAGTACTTCGGCTGTCGTGAAGGCGGTGGGGAGGGCATGTAGTGGAATGAGCCTTGTGGACTTAGAAAATCAGTCCACCTTCACTAGAATGGTTGTGTTACCCTGGGATTCTGGTAGGTCTGTGACGAAATTAATGGAGATGTGGGACCAGGGGCATTCTGGTACGGGTAGGGGATTGAGCTTGCTGGCCGGTAGTGTCCATGGAACCTTACATTGGGTGCACGATGAGTCGGAAGACACTTATGATCTGTGAAAATGATGAAAGGGTGTGTTGCCCCCTCCAGCCAGTGCCGCCATTCTTCCAGGGCTAATTTTATGGCCAAGAGTTCTCTATTGCCCACATCATAATTACGCTCTACTGGTGACAATTTCTGGGAAAAGAAGGCCACAGGATGAAGCTTGGGCCTCTCTCCGAAATGTTGCGAGAGGATGGCTCCTACGCCAGTCTCGGATGCATCGACCTCCACAAAGAACGGCTTGGACGAATCTGGGTGTTTGATGATTGGAGCGGTTGTGAATGCCTCTTTGAGTTGCTCTAGAGCCGCTTGGGCGGCTGGATTCCAGGACAGGCGTTTGGGCTTTCCTCTCAGCAGGGATGTTAACGGGTGCACTATGGAGCTGAAACCCCTGATGAAACGCGGGTAAAAGTTTGCAAAGCCCAGGAATCTCTGTAACTCCTTCACAGTCACTGGAGTGGGCCATTCTACCACTGCCTGCACTTTACCTTGATCCATGGTGACCCCCTCAGGGCTGATGATGTACCCCAGGAACGAGATGGTGTGTTTGTGGAATTCACATTTTTCTGCTTTGACATAAAGCTGGTGCTTGAGTAATCTTTTAAGTACTTGCCGGACATGGTGGACATGTTCCTCCTGGGAGCTGGAATAGATCAGGATGTCATCGATGTAAGTGATAACGGTACGTCCCAGCATGTCCCTTAGGACGTCACTGATCAGACGCTGAAAGACCTAGGGGGCGCTAGAGAGCCCATATGGCATTACCAAATATTCATAGTGGCCTGAGGTGGTACTGAACCCTGTCTTCCACTCATCTCCCTCTCTGATACAGACCAGGTTGTATGCACTGCGGGGATCCAGTTTAGTGAAGATGGTGGCAGCTTGGAGTTGTTCGAGGTCGACCGGAACCAACGGACGAGGGTAGCGATACTTGATACAGCACTGATTAAGACCCCTGTAATCGATGCATGGCTTGAGCCCTCCTCCCTTCTTGTCCACAAAGAAAAATCCTGCTGAAGCAGGGGATGTAGATGGTCTTATGTATCCCTGCTGCAGTGTCTCCTGAATATACTCCTCCATAGCTCTCTGCTCAGTCTGTGACAATGAATACACCCTTCCTCGGGGTGGCATAGTTCCCGGAAGCAGATCTATGGCACAGTCGTAGGGTTGATGAGGTGGTAATCCGCTAGCCTTCTCCTTGCTAAACGCCTCCCTGAGGTCATGATATTCGGGTGGAATGTAGAGGTTTTATTTGGGCTTTCGATGGAGGTGGCCGCCAGTGAGATCACTGGTGTCTGTAAGCAGTGTGCTATGCAATGACCAGTGCGTGATCTCCTTGTTAACCCATGAAATGCCTGGGATGTGTTGTTCCAGCCAGGGGAGGCCTAGAATAATTGGATGTCTGGCGGACATTGTGACATAGAACACTATTCTTTTGTGATGGAGTGTGCTGGTTTGAAGGGTGAGTGGCTCTGTGCAATGGGAAACAAACCCTGTCCCAATGGGATCTCCATCAATGGCTTGAATCTTTCATGGTTGAATTAGTCGATGAACGGGGATGTTGTACTGCTGTACGGTGCTCTGATGAATGAAATTCCCTGCCGCTCCTAAGTCAATCAGCGCTTCTAAGATACAAGACAACCCTGAGTATTCAACTACAACAGGTAGCACAAATGCAGGTTGAGATACGATCTGGGTTGAAGGAAGCGAACTCACCCCTTGTTCATGTGGTTTAGCTTTGCCGTTATCTCCTTTGCCGCAACGCTGCTTGAGAGGGCACTGTCTGATGAGGTGCCTCTCCTCACCGCAGTAGAAGCAACGAAACTCGCGATGCCGCCTCTCTCTCTCTCCCTCGTTGAGCCGCGCATGCCCCAGCTGCATGGGCTCAGCGGTGGCACCTTGCACAACATCAGCCTCGCTGCGTACTGTGTGGCGGCTCTGTAGTAGGCGATCTAGGCGGATAGCCAGGTTAATGAGCGAGTCGAGGGTAAGTTGGTCGTCGCAACAGGCCAGCTCTGTCACTACATCCGGGTTTAATCCCTGGCGAAACATAGTCTTGAGAGCTGGCTCATTCCACCCACTCCTGGTGGCGACAGTGCGAAAATCGAGGGCATAATCCACAACGCGACGTGAACCTTGCTTTAGGGTTAGCAGTTCCTCCCTTCTCTCCTTGCCATCCGGAGAGCGATCGAATACTAGCCGATATCGCGCTGTCAACTGTTCCAAGGATGAGATGGTACTGCTTCTCTGCTCCCATTCAGCCGTGGCCCAGAGGAGAGCTCTCCCGGTTAAAAGCTCCATGAAGTGGGTGATTCTTCTTGCTTCCGGCATCTCTGGGTAGCTCGCAAAGAACAGAGGAGTAGAGCATTGGAGTAGAAAACCCTTACAGCACGCCAGATCCCCGGCATGCTTCTCCAGCGCCGGTATGGGAGGAAACTGAGCATGCGTCGTTGTAGCGACAGGTGTGGTCTGAACCATCCGATTTACCTGCGCAGTCAGGTAGGTTAGCTGCTGGTGCTGGTCGCTTATCATTCTCTCTTGGCCGTCAATGGCTTGACGCCATTCGGGGTTACCTGCTGCTTCCATAAGGAAGGCGAAGTATTCTGTCACAATCTGTAGGCGGAGACGGAAGCAGTTGCAGGTATACAGAATCAAAGCAATATAATCCAAGGGGAAAGGCAAAGTTTGTAGTCGTGAAACAGGCGATCAGGCAAACAAAACAGAGCAAGGCAGAAATCGAGGTCGGGGACGGAAACACTGGTCAAAGTCACTTTGTCAAAACACACTAGGAAACGGCTTGCATAATGGCAGAGAGCAAGTCTACTTACTTCGCAAAGTCTTCATGCTTCCAAAGTCTCTTATATGCTGTGTGTGAGTGTGTGAGAGATTGGTTGCAGGTGTATGCAGTTACAACCCCGGGTAAGGTGAGCGCATGCGTGTGTGGGAAGTGTAGTCCTCAGCAGCCATGTTTGCAGTTCGCAGTGCATCCTGGGAAACTGAGTCGTGGTTTGGCTGTGATATGACAATCCTCTTATATCTTATATGAAGATTAAATAAATAAGTGTTAAAGAAACTCTTGAACTTAATAAATAAAATGTTACAAAATGTGTGCAGTGTAAAAGTGTAAATGTATAACAATCAAGGCAAACTTTAAGGGAGATCAAAATCGCATTATAGCGCAGAATGTGATTCATGGTGCTCTGGTTTGTGCTCAACCTGTTAGCATAGTTAGCCTACCCTCGTATAAAACTTTGACCTTAACACTTACTTCCGGATAACACTGGGCTGAGGTCTGCGTCTGACTAGTCGAGCTCCTGCTCTGAGGACAGTCACTGTCCTTCCCAGAGCCGACATTCTAAACAGAAAACACAAAAAGCAGCTGAATGTCTCAATTCTTCCTCGCCCACTGTTCAGAGTCACACACACTGTACATGTGCGGAGCACTGCACATGCGCGCTACAAGTCTCTCCCAGCTTGTTTCTCCGTACTTGGCTGGGATGGGTTTTTTTTGCAAAGCTTACACACAACAGTGTTCTGATGTTGGTCAGAAGAAAAGAAACCAAAAAAACTGCCACACTGGCATGCTGACAAGTCCTTTTTTATTCACAATCTCCTCGGCAGGCACAGCACTCATTTTCGTATGTGTTCTGATGTTACATGGTGATGGCGCAACCGAACCGAACCGAACAGATAAGCAACTTGTTATTGGCTGTTTGCTTGTCACTCATAGCACACTCCTTTATCAAGGCATATGATTTTATGATCCAGGGACAGTGCACGCTTGAGGATTGTTCATGCACCCAAATTTCATGTCTGTTTACTGTGGCGACAGACCGCCGGCTGACGCACAAAAAGGAAAGAGCACTCCTCCCGCGACTGCCACTGGGGTGCTGAAGAGACAGCTCTGCTTCAGCACCCCCAATGTTTTGGACAGCCGGCGAGCACGTAGCGGTGGGGCGGAGCCGCCGAAATACACACAGCTGGTGGCCTATAAGCAGTGTGTCCACTCTCCACCATCCAGCAGATGAAGGGAGAGTATAAAAGGGCAATCCTCTGCCAGCAAAGGGAGAGAGGACTCTCCCGGTGCGCTGACTAATGTGAGTTGTGTTTTTTGCAGAGAGCTCGAACGCGACCGAAGGCTCCGCCCCCTGGCTGTATCCGCGACGAGGCTGAAGGACCGAACCCAACTCCAGGCTCTCGGAAAACCTCCAGCGCGGTACTTACCGCCCCATGGACGACCCCAGCACACGAGCACGTTCCCCTAGGGACCACTCCTGCACGCGCACGCTATCACAAACAGTAAATAAATTCACTTGTTTAATACCTAAACAGCCTCGTGTCTGTCTGTGCTCCACCCACTGCTGGCTAAACTCGCTACATTACATTTTATCTAGTGTTATACCGAGCATTTTTTCTATTGTTTCCAATAAAGGTGTACCGTTGATAATTAACGATACTGTTTTATTGCCCAGCCCCAATAAAACCTCTTGAAAATCGTCAGTAAAGTTTTGGCCATCATTCAGGTGGGGTCAGATCCCTGCTGCATGCGCTCGCTCAAGGTTTCAGCATGATGATGATAAACGGACAGCAGGAAGTGAGAGTCGGCCTGATGGTCAGCGGAGATGGGGAGGCATAAAAAGTTAGTTGACCATGGAAAGGGACACTGAAACTCAGGAGTATGAAGGCTTGCCTCAAACGGAAACAGAAGGCATAAATGAAAAGGATATTAATGTAGCTGAACTCCGTCGTTCGGAACGTCCACATATTCTCACAGAGAAAATGCTTGCTTACCAGAAAGATGAATGCAGTCTATTGTCCAGGTCACAGCTCCAGCCCCACAAAGAGGTATGCTGAATTTTCTGGGACTTATAGACTATTGTCATTAGTTAATTCCTGACTGCTAACAATATGACAAAATTCTCAGACACTGTTGTGTCAAGGACTCTCCACAGAACACTGAATGGACTAAGGAGTTGATGAACTCTTTCTGTTATCTAATAAAGGCATTAAGCTCAGCTCCAGCTCTGGGAATCCTGGACTCATCCCCGTTCCACCTCGGTCGCTGGTTAGGCTGCGCTGTCCCTGAGAGATATGGAAACCCAAATACTGGACCAGTGTCTGACAGAGCTGAAGTTTAGTTATCGAGGCCTTGAAACCACACTGAGCCAGGTGGGTCAAGAGTTTTAGAGAGCCCTCTGTGCAGACCTCATGTGCTTCAGCTGATAAAAGAATGTTGTACATGTACTGAGTAGATAAGGCCTGATGTACCACGGACAAGAACACAGCAGGGGAGTTAACAGGTGTGCTGTAGGGAGATACTGTATAAATGACCATGCTCTGCACGATTAAAGAATCAATCACCACCTGTATGCCTAACTCCTTTTCTGCTGATAGCGGATACTGTTTGCAGTAAATGGGCCAAGTAATTTTGAGCATAAGGGGTTACCTGAATGAGGCCTACTTCATTAGTATGCTTTGCCCATAAAGTTTTAGGTACCGCGCTAATGCTTCAGGCAGTGGATACTCAGTCAGACTCGTGCTCGTCATCATCCACATGGCAGACAGAAGAAAAACACAGATTAGATGGAGTTCACAGAGTGAATCTAGGGATACATTTATCAATTTAAAATTTTGATCTGAAATTTATATATTTCTGTAAAGCTGCTTTGTGACAATGTCCATTGTGAAAAGCGCTATACAAATAAATCTGAATTGAATTGAATTGAATCTACCATCCGAGAATTGTAAGAGAACACTTCAGTTTAAACATTAAGTCTCTACCTAGTACGTACTGTACCATGAAACACTTTACTGGCCATTATCAACAAATAGAGAAAATGGAGCACCACAGTGACATCACCAAGAACAGGACCTCCCTCCAAAATATATAAAAGGACAAGAAAAAACTTACCAGGGAGGCTGCCAAGAGACCTACAGCAACATTAAAGGAGCTGCAGGAATATCTGGTAAGTACTGATTACTCCCTTCATGTAACAACAATCTCTCATATTCTTCATATGTCTGGGATGTATGGTGACTAGATGGAAGACCTTTCTCACGAAAAAACGTCCATGCCCGCCTAATTCACCCCAAACCATGTAGCAAATTGTGTTATGGTCTGATGAGACCAAGGTAGAATTTTTTGGCCATGATTGTGTCTGCCATACAACTGCATGTGTATGAATTGTTACTGTGCATATTAGAACGAGTGCCTTAATATAAACCTAGCATTTATGTTACAGCCTGAACTACTGTCAGAGCTGCTGTCAATGAACAGCTTCTGATTCAAGAATTCAACTTTGCTGTCTTAGAACCTAGAAGATATATATAGCATTCAGTAACTGTCACAGGTGTACATATATCAAGGATAAAAATATACAAGATATAAAAAAAGATGATGCAAGACAGTTCATTAGTAATTTTGTTTAGTAGCCAGTCCATACAGGATTTCGTGGAATTTTTTTTTGTGATTGCTGTGGCCCAAAATGTTTGATTTTGCTGTGGCTTTTTTCAAAATTTGTGATGAAATTTGCATCGAGTTTTTTTGTGCTTTTTTGCGGAAAACTACTTGAATTGACGAAATTGCAATTGCACAAAACAGAGCTGTGGTGTTGTTTCTCCTTTGATAAAAGGAGTAAGTGACTTCTGAGCTGTAGTCAATTACTGCCTTTATCACAGGAGAAACAATACCATAGCTCTGTTTATGACACTGTTCATTTGTAAAAACCCCAACTGATTACTGTACTTCCATATTTGGATAAAATCTATTCATGCATACTAGCTGTACACTTGTACCAACAAAATAGATCAGGCTAATTCTTCAATTCTGGCCCTTGAGGTCCAGTGTCCTGCAGAGATTAACTCACATTTTTTCTCCAATTCTGGCTCTCAAGGTCCAGTGTCCTGCAGAGTTTACCTCCAATCTCAAACTCACAATTTTTACTGCAGAATGCTACTATAGACGACTTATTTCCGTAAAAATTTCAGGTTTGTGTCTGGTACCCCACAAGAGATATTCAACTCGGAAATGAAGGAAGCTTTTTTTAAATGCACTTAGTAAGACTTTCTATGCAGCCCCATTTATAATTATTTATAAGCAAGAATTACTGCTCTATAAACACATTTATAAAGACACACAAAGACCTATACTTCATTATAATAACAGTTATAGCTACATTTATATTATTGTTATAATTACTTATAAGTGATACACTTGCTGTTTCAATGCCCATGCTCATAATGCATTACACATCAATTTATAAGTATTAATTAGTCAGTCTTATGGTTCCATTAATGTATTCATAAGAATGCTGCCTGCATTCCGCCGGCGGAACAGAATGCCAGTGTACTGGTAAAAAAGGGTTAAAATTGTTTATTTGTAAATGTTACTACTGAACAATAATGGTTTTAATAAAAGAATGGAAAAAAAGAACATATTAATGCAACAGATCATATTAATAAACTGAAATTAGCTGCTCCTGAGGTCTTTGACATGATCACTCCATGGAATGAGTGTGTGGAGAAGCTCTCTGATAGATGTCCTGCTGCAATCAGCAGTGCCAACAAAGAGACAATCTCCCAGATGAAAATTGATGGAGAATTTTTGCCAACCTTTTTTTTTGGCAACTTTTGCCAATAGCCAGGAATGTCAAGAATTTGTTTGCCAGTATTTGTTTGACTAGAAAGTTTGACTTGTTAAAAGCTATAGCTGCTCAGCCATATGCATAGAAATGCGTATTCCGATTTGACATTATACTTCAAAAATTAATGTTACAATGTTTTGCTGGTATGTAACATTAAAAAAAAACACCTTTGCATTAATATAATTTGCATTAATATAATTTCTGGTTTTTCATTACTTTATTAAAACAATTATTGTTCAGTAGTTACATTTACAAATAAACAATTTTAAAGCCATTTATAATGCATAATTAGCACATCTTCATGATTTCTTAGCATTTACATTATGGAAACTGCATCCTATGCTTTCACTTTACTTAAAGCCATCAAGGATGCATTTATAAAGGTTAGTAATTGTATTATCACTCACGATAAGTATTTATAAGGCAGCACAACACAACTATCAACAGCAATATAAAATAATTCACTTATTGGACCTAGAAAAAAATCTGCATTACTAATAAGTCATTATAACTATAATATAATAACATTATAAAAATGCAGGCTGCATTTAATAAATGGAACCATAAGACTGACTAATTAATACTTATAAATTGGTGTATAATGCATTATGAGCATGGGCACTTAAAAAGCAAGTGTATCACTTATAAGTAATTATAACAATAATATAAATGTAGCTATAACTGTTATTATAACAAAGTATAGGTCTTTATGCACTTTCATACCCCCATAAAAAAGAGAACTCTCAAACCTGAAATGTTCTGCATGCACATTATACTTACCTAGGTACCCCTAAAAGAAAATTAAGACTGAGACCTGAACCCTTCCCATTATAAATTGACCCTAAAAATGTAACTGTGACCAATCTTGAGTAACTCTAAGGAACAAAGATGTGCAAAATGTTTATATGTGTCCATGTACCTTGTAATGTACTCTAGAGATGAGCCGAGATTTCAGAGGTTTCCGTAAATAGCTATGTAACCAGAATTTGTTGTGTCAATGCCAATACATAGATGTAATCATAAAAAAAATTAGGAAAATTAAAATTGGTAGAGCAACCTGCATTGGATCACTTGAGATGGAATGACCATAAATTGTTTTGCACGGTCTTTCACAGTGATGTTTGTTGGTAAATGAGACCTTTTAGCTGTACTCATGTTCGATACAAGAAAATTGAAGGGGGCTTTGGCTAAATGTGCATTGTAATGATGTCACATGGCATGTTGTGATGACATCACATGACGTGTCTTGGCCCAAATCTGCAGAAAATCTGAGGTAATTTTGAAAAATTGCAAAGTACTGCGAATATTGCAGAGTTACCTTGAGTTTGCATTAATTTCAGTGATCGTAAAATTGCAAAACCTGATTGGACTGATTAGCTAATAGTGTTTGCCTGATTAGCTTATGATTATTGTAAAGATTTTTTTTAAATATGCAAAAAATTTACAGAATGTCTAAAATCACTATTGCAATCACACACAAAAAATTTACCAGTTTTTACTCAGTTCCAAGCCAGAGACTGATTAAAGCATAGCTTGTTCTTCACATTGGTCTGGGATACTGCAAGAACTCAAATCATACCAAAAGCAAGAAACTTGAGAACTTCTAACAAACAAATCCAGTTTAAATTGACATAATTAACTCATCACACGATAATCTTTCATATAATAGTGGTTCCAGCTTGGTCATAACAGCTGTTGGTCGCATTGGAATTGCTATTGTCATCTATAGTTGCTTGGCTAATCATGTTAGCACTGCTATCAACAAAAGCACTATACTTCCAATCACTTTTATTGATTTCAGTGGGTTCTTTGCTTTTAGAGAAGTTGGCTATTTGGAACATTTTGTAGAACAGCAACTTCTAACAAGTAATACCTTATTTTTATGGTTAGATTTTTAGACTGACTGACTACTAGAGTTAATACAAATATACACTGAAGGCATTTGTGTTTGAGATCAATAGATGAATCTGAATGTCTACTCTTCGTTTGAGCCCTGGATTTTGCCTGTGAAGATTACATTTGTTGTTACAAAGGATAAACCAGCATGAAGACCAGAGAGCTGTCTATGGCAGAAAAGAAAGCCAATTTGAAGTTCGGAAAAGAGGGAAAATCTATCAGAGGCACTGTGCATTGGACATAGCCAATACAACAATTTGGAATGTCCTGAAAAAGGATGAAACCACTCCCGTACTAACAAGCAGACATCAAAAAGGTCAGCCAAGGAAAACAACAACAGTTGATGACAGAAACATTGTGAGAATTGTGAAGAAAACCCCAAAAACAACAATCAGTGACATCACCAACAACCTCCACAGGGCAGGGGTGAAGGTATCACAATCCACCAGTTGAAGAAGGCTTTGAGAGCAGAAATATAGAGGCCATACCACAAGCTGCAAACCACTCAACAGCAGTAAAAATTGGAAGTTGAGAGTGGAATTCAAAAAGAAATACAGAGATGAGCCACAAAAGTTCTCTTTCTAACATTTGTTCGGTATCTCACTATGGGAACGTCTTAGGTGTGACCGATTGCGGAAGCACCAATGACACCACGTCTGGTGATATGACAGACCAATCGCTGCAGCGATCAGGGAGTCCCACCTCCCTGAATATAAGTCGCCACTGCCTTCCGCTCTCTTCCCTGTGGAAGATTCCGGAAGCTGCTCTCAGCAGTCTCAGTGGAAATTATTGCTCAACAGTTTGTAGATGGAGCCTCAGGTTAAGTCCAAATTCAATATATTTCTTCCTTTGGGTCTGTTGAGAGTCTTTGTTTAGAGTGGGATAACTAATGCATTAAGGCAAGTTTTCCTTCTCCAAGTGTTTTTTTTCCCTAATTTTGGGGGTGATTACCACACACTAAAAAAAAGGCACAGCTCCATACTAGTTTTCATATTGTGGTGGACTTAACGTACAAAGAGGGCACCAGCTCAATAATATAGCCAGAATAGCCAGAGAGCCCTGGGGGAAAAGACTGTCCTCCTCACCCATGTACTTGTGGCACGTGGATCTCTGCAAAGAATTCGCACAGACTCTGCATTTCTTGCTTGGGTGCTAAACATGCAAAATCCTCACTGTCTAACCCTGACAGTTACCCTGTGCTTCTTTCTTGACTAAAACCCAGGAAAGAAGACTCTGAGTGGCAGTTGCAGGAAAGAAGGACTCATGCCTCTCTTCTCAACCCAGAAAGGAACTTATGGAGTGTCCTCAAGCTCCAAACACATGGGGAGAAATGATTGACAATGTGTCACCTATCCTTCCCCCACTGTTTGAAACAGGAGAGGAAGACAATGAGGATAATGAGGTCCTGTGAACCATCCTTGAGGATGAGGAGGAAGATGACAAGGATGCTATCCTTCCCCCAAATCAGTCCCAGCCACCGATTGTGCAGGACATGCAGATGGACATGGACTTTCTCGATAGAGGATTTAGGGATGGTGGTCCCTCTCCCTGTGGAAACATCGGTTGCAAGCCATTTGTACCTGAGCCATAGAGCAGCTGTCTCTTCAGCTGGAGCCTCACTGTCAGGGAAGACAGAGCACATTGCATCCTCTGTTTTCCAGAAAATTTATAAATTGTCAGCTTTGGCTGTTTAAGGCAGATTGGCAGATTTAAACCTGCCCACCTCTCGTGGAGCAGTTCAGAGCTGCGGGTGGAGTATGGGCTTGACAGTTGTGAGAGGTCACTGTGGCTGAGCTTATCAGGACTCCCTGAAAAGAAGAATGTAGAGTTTTTGGATGCCCCCATTGATGCAAAAGCCATGTTTGGCACAATTGTATCAGCAATGCGTCTGGACTGTGACTTGTGGAAGAAGGGGGTGAGGCATTCAAGGCTTGGTTCCCCAGAAACCCGTCGGCTCTGCCTTATCATCCAAGCCAGCCGTCTGACTATCTGCCTTCTCGGCCCCCTCTGACACAGCAGCCGGGAAATACACCCCCACAGCCGAAGCCTGGTTACATGAGGCCAAAACAGTCTTTTGCAGCTGCGAAACATCGGCTGGCAAACCCTCAGGGCAGCAAAAAAGAGGCAGGCAACCTGAGACACCACCTTGGTGATGGGAAGGGTTCAGAGACAGCACTCAGGGTTTCTCTGTCTCAACCCTTCGGAGTGACACCCCTCTCCCTCCCGCATGGAAAAGGAGTAGGGTGCAAAGTGTGAAATTAGCTCATTTGGATGGTTCAGTGTCCAGTGTACACAGAAGAGTGGCCCATGTTCCCCAGGTGCCAAGTGCCCCCAAAACAGTCTTCTCCCCCGCCACCTTCGAGGCTTGTTCTGAGGGAGGTAACAAAAGTGCATAAACATTCCAATATAAATAAAGAGCTCTCTGACACATCCAGGCCAAGGGCATAGAGTGTTGTGGGAAAAGAAAAAAATACACAAAAAAATAATAAAACAAACTGCAATGAATATGACTCCTTGACTGGAGCTGCAGTCCTGTCCCCCCCCCCCATTTGCCACTAGAGGGGGCAGTAGCACCACTAGTGAGTGAAGATGGGAAGGCCCGCCCGCTGCTCAAATGGAGAATTGGCGTGCATGTGCATTCCATCCCTGGGTTTTAACCACAATAATCAGGGAATACAGGCTTCAGTTCACTGTTAAACCCCATTTTTTCAATGGAATGATAATGTCAGCAGCCCAAGGGGAATCCGCTCGGGAGGAAGAAATATCCTCCTTGCTTATGAAAGGAGTGATAAGAATAATCCTGGTAGAGGAAAGCTGTCAGGGCTTTTATTTCAGGTATTTTGTGATTTGCGAAAGAGGGGGGTCTCCGTCTCATCCTGGATGTATGGGTCCTCAACAAACACCTCAGAAAATACAGGTTCAAAATGTTCATGCTCAGAACATTGTCTCACTCTATTCGCTAAGGAGACTGGTTTACGTCAGTAGATCTCCAAGATGCATACTTTCACAGATGTTTTTTCCTGCTTACAGGAAATATCTCAAATTTGCATATCAGGGTGTGGCCTACGAGTATGTGAAGATTCCCTTTGGCCTTTCGCTAACTCGATGGGTATTCAGAAAATGTATAGAGGGAGCTCTAACCCTGTTAAGGAATGCAGAGATCAGAGTCTTATCTTATCTAGATGATCTGCTTGTCTGCACGCCATGTCAGCAGCAAGCGGAAAGAGATACAAACATGTTGGTGACACATTTGTTGAGATTGGGTTTCAATATAAACCAAAAGAAGAGCTGTCTGATTCCTTTGCAGTAAATAGTTTACCTGGGTCTCAGATTAAACTCTGTGGTGTTTCGTGATTTTCTATCAGAGGAGTGCATCGGAACATTTCACAGTTGCATCGCCCTCTTTCAATGAGGGAGATCATTTTCTGTCCAGATGGGTCTTTGGCTACTAGGCTTAATGGCCTGAACAGTAGCAGTAGTTCCCTAGGATTACTGAGAATGAGGAATTTCAGCACTGGGCGGCATCGCAGGGCATTCACCCAAGAGCCGTCTCAGCCACAGAGTGCTTGTCTTGCCAGAATGCATGAGGGCTCTCTATAATTGGAGAGCCCCATCTTTTCTCAGAAAAGGATGCCCACCATCAATTGAAGCATATCAATTGGTTGAAGCTATTAACAGTGTTTTTTCAGTGTTTGAAACATTTTGTGCACTTTCTCAAAAATCAACGTCGATTATCTCATCTCGTTTAGATTGCGTATTGATCATAATATTTCCACCTCGCCTCGCTACCGTGTAAAACGTACATTCACATCAGCTACTGCACCGAGTTTCATCAATAACCTCCCAGAGACATCAGTTAGATTTGGATCACCGTCTGATCCGATAGAAGTCGATCAGGCGACTGAATGCTTAGAGTCAACACTCCGCTACATGGTAGATAGAGTGGCTCCACTCAAAAGAAAATTAATTAAAGAGAAAAAACTAGCACCCTGGTATAATGATCAAAAGCGTACCTTAAAACAGACCACTCGACAATTAGAACGTAAATGGCGTCAAACCAAATTGATAATATTTCAAACAGCATGGAA
>JANDJT010000050.1:514243-527111 GCA_024331685.1 Stegophilus panzeri
ATATAAAATGTATCATGTAATTTATTAAACAATTGGATAAATGATGGACCAAACATAATTGAAAAAATAATGGTTTGACTTTTTATTTATTTTTTTATTTTTTTATTTATTATTTTATTTAAAAAATCAAAACAATTTAGTAACAGGAATGAACACTGGGTAACAGGAATGTGTCCATGTGCGCGCATGCGTGTGTGTGTGTATATACGCATGGCTGTGCATGCAGGTTGTGTGTGTGTGTGTGTGTGTGTGAGAGAGAGAGAGAGAGAGAGAGAGATTTCTGTGTTGAAGGGATTTGCTATGTGCTTGCAGTTCTTCGCAGTGAAGGAGGTGAAAAGACAAAGTAGGAGGGGGGGAGGGACGGAGAGATAGAAAGAGGGAGAGAGAGGGAAGGAAAGAGAGAGGGAGGGAGAGACAGAGAGAGGGGAGATGTAGAGGGTTGTGGGTGTGTCTCGCTCCTTCCCCTGCAGCATGCCATGGGTGGGTGTTCCTGGTTCCTGCATAGTATGGGTTCTCTCCATCTTCTTCTACAAAAGATAAGAAAAACAAAAACTTGAAGGTATTAAGTAAGTTCTCAGATCTCTGCATTGACTCCCAGATCAATTTGAAAATATTCTTGCTTGTCTACAAAACAGTTGGTTCAGTTGCAAAAACTATATCCAATAATGGTTTACAGTAGCTAGAATTGAATTAAAGTCATGAAAACAACTTGCCTGACCTTTAAATAGAAACCTTCTCTGGTTTGTCACAGACATCTTTCTCAATCTCCATGTGATGACTTGTAACTGGCCTTGGGGGTGGGATGATGAACAGAATGTCCTCAAACAGGTACCAAAGAATGTCTTTGCGGGCTGGCTAGAAAAACCTATTGACCCCAATCTTTTGCATACAACGCACCTCAACATGTGTTTCAGTTGTATCTGTGATGATGCCATGGTACAGGTCAACATCATACTTTAGCACATACTGTAACTTCGGGCTGTGTAGAGGGGTGATGAGGCGTTGTAGAACCTCTTTCCTGACTTTGATCCTATGGTAAGTCCCTCTCCACTTACTGTGATGTCTGCTTTTCTCTCATGCTGAGGTCATTAATTGTTTTCTTCCTGCCTGACTCTAGGTCCTTCCTGTATTTATCACATTCCTTCTCTAAACATTTCTCTCTACTATCTGGGTCAGCACTGCATCCAGCACGATAGTGCCGCTGCTTTTCTGCAGCACTTAGTGGTAGATTGTGTCCCTGTGAGTATGGTATTCACATTGTAAAACTGATCATAAATGTCAACAACTTCAGTAATTTCAACTGTAAAACTTAAAAATAAGGTGAATAGTATTATACCGACTAATATTCACACTTATAAATCAATAAACCAGAGGACGCTACTCACTCCTGTTACTGCTACTGTTAGTTTTTAGCATAGAATTTGCAAATGCATAAAATATAACCACATGGCGTATATGCTAATAGCATGAGGACACAGATCACATTCTATTTTTATATATTTTTTAAATAAACAAATAACATCTAAGAAATAATTTAGGTAACAGGTAACATTTCAGTCATAGTTAAAATATCAAATATACAGAAAAGAAAATGAGAGAACTTACTTTTCATCTTCCCATGAGTTTCCCAAAAGTAATGGGAATTTTATTTATTGCATTTTCTCTCTCCCATTAAAAAAAAGAGAGAAGTCTCAAACCTGAAATGTTCTGCATGC
The DNA here is from genome assembly GCA_024331685.1 of Stegophilus panzeri. Taxonomy (NCBI): domain Eukaryota; kingdom Metazoa; phylum Chordata; class Actinopteri; order Siluriformes; family Trichomycteridae; genus Stegophilus; species Stegophilus panzeri. Next base: position 515,959 of record JANDJT010000050.1, read on the forward strand.
ATACTATACTTACTAAGGTACCTCCTAAAATAAAGAAGGACTGAGACTCGACCCTTCCCATTATACAATATACTGACCTTAAAAGTGGGACTGTGAGCAATCTTGAGCATTATATTGGACTTAAGATTTAAGTCTAAGCAACAGGAATGTGCTAAATGTTTATATATGTTCATGTACCTTGTAGTGTGCTCTAGAGCTCAGTTTTTGTTCCAAGGAACTAGGACCATTCTGAGTCGAGATATTGAGGTTTCTGTGAACAGCTGTATAACTTTGTTTTGTGCCATGACACAAAGATGGCCGTTGTGGTTAAACCAAGAAAAAAAAAAACTGGTGGTTTTGCAAAGCTAATGCATAGATGTAATCACTCAAAAAAAAAATAATTAAAAATTAAAAATGGTCAAGCAACCAACTTTACAATTTTTGGACCACTTGACTGACACTGACCCAAATACTTTTTCTTTTTTAGTATTCTACAGTGGTGCTTGAAAGTTTGTGAACCCTTTAGAATTTTCTATATATGTGCATAAATATGACCTAAAACATCATCAGATTTTCACACAAGTCCTGAAAGTAGACATGGAGAACCCACTTAAACAAATTAGACAAAAATATTATACTTGCTTGTTTATTTATTGAGGGAAATGATCCAATATTACATATCTGTGAGTGGCAAAAGTATGTGAACCTCTAGGTTTAGCAGTAAATTTGAATTTGAAATTAGAGTCAGGTTGTCATATCACAGCAAACCAGCAGCTCCATTTCCCAGGATGCACCACCAACTACAAACATGGCCGAAGAGGACTACACTTCCCACACACAAACACACAAACCTTCTCCAGAATTCTAATCACACACACCTGTTGCCAGTCTCATACTCACTCACTCCACGCTATATAAGAAACTGTTCAAACACTTAGTCTTAGCGAAGTATTACGTGTGTCATCCATATACCAAGCCATTGATCATCGTGTTTTCTGTCCTAGTTTTGATCTTGTTCTAGTCCTCGTTTTCAATTCTTTTTTGCCTCTTTTATGCCCGTTTTCCGATTGCCTGATCTATTGCCTGTTTATGACCATGGCTACGTTTCACAATTTGGATTTGTCTGCCTGTCTCTCACATAATAAAGCTCTTATCTGCATTTGCATCCGTCCTCAACTCCACTACATGACACAGATGTTTTCAATCAATGGGATGACAATCAGGTGTGAGTGACTGCCCTGTTTTATTTAAAGAACAGGGATCTATTCAAGTCTTATCTTCATAAAACATGTTTGTGGAGGTGTTTCATGGCATGAACAAATGAGATTTCTGTGTAACTCAAAAAAAGAGTTGCGAATGTCAGCTGGTGAATCCGCTGGCCACCCCAAAAGCACCACTGCACAACCATCAATTACGAGTATCCACTGGTGCCAGTTGCTGTGTGGCGTGTGGCTCATTCTTCCTCTGGCCATCCCCATGCAGCTGCTGTACACTAGAAGGGCTACATAACAGCAATAGCTCCATTCATCCATCCATCCATCCATTTTCTTCCACTTATCCGGGTCACGGGGCAGCAGTGTAGTGATTTTTACTCCTGGTACTGATGACATAGTTAGTTTCGGTCACACGTCACTTAAGGTGGTTGTATGAGCAGCACCGGCTAAGGCATTTCACCTTAACAGTATGAGAACAATCCAGAAGGGCTGTTCAATAAATTATAATTATTGAAAATTAGAGAGAGTTTGCCAACTGACTTATCTGAAGGATTTGTGAAATTCTGGATAATTACTAGAGCCTCTGACATGCAAATACACATGTAATATGTAAATATCACAAATACTAAAAGATACAAATAAATTAATATGCACTACTAATTAATAATAAACTAATGACTAAACAAAAGATGCCAAATTAACACATGAAAAACAATACGAGGTGAACACTGAATGAATAAATGCAATGCTGTTGAGTTGAATGTAGCAATGGAAGAGAATAATATGGTAGCAAACATCTTATGGGGAAACCACTTAAAGGCTCTGGCAAATGATGATAAATGAATGCTTATTTATCATTAAACAAATAATCTAACTATTATTTGTTATGAGCTGACTCCAGATAAATGTTATCTAATTAATTAATTAAAGGCTGTGCTGGAGAATGCTGATCTCCTATTGTGCCAGGAAGGTCTTTAGAGTCTGGACCATGCAATTGGGTCAGATGAAGTCGTTGTCACAGGGTCCTTTGCAGGCTGGGCTGCGTCACTGAGGAGCCATGTGGGTCAGGCAATATCTGCTGCTTTGGGGATCCTTACAGTCTGGAACACACAGCTGAAGGAGCCTTCTCTTGCAAAAGCTTAACCTTAATCATATCGTTGCCTCTCTCCTTGTCAGATAAGAGATTCAGGATGATTGTTTCTAGATTCAGGTAGAATGTCTTCTACCTCACAGGCCGAAGACTTGGAACATGGTATTTCTGTTAACATCTCTTTCCTGGTCAGGTTAGAAACTCAGAACCAGAAAGTGCCAGTCGGGGAGATATATTGATTCTTTTCTGCTAAGGAGGAGATTATAATCTGGTGCCTTTCCAGTACAGCAATGTGATTGGCTATTGATGCCAGAAGTGGCCACAGTGTAGCCCACCCTAGTGTGGAACTCATTTGCATAGTGAAAAGTACACAGTTGGAGAAGTGACTTTAAAGTTTTGCCTATGCATTATTTCTTTTCCAAACCTCTTTCAAAAATATTATAGGCATTGTGCTGAACACAGAGAGTCCAAACATGATAAGAAATGGTTGATCTATCACCCATGCATTCATTTATGTGTTAATATGTGTTTATGTGTCAACAATCATTCCCATTAACATAAACTGTTCTTTACATGACTGTGAAGTGGATGTGTCACAGTTTGTCAACTTTAAGGATTCAAAACATATGTATGAATGTATTTGAATGGGTCTTTGTGGCCTTTCTTTCTTTCTTTCTTTGTTTATGGCAGTGCTGGCCTAATCCTTAGGAATGAGTTTGGTGGTTGGGTTCAATCTGTGGTCCAATGAGAAGTCCTTCCTCATGCTGATGTGGGTGAAGGGGGTCTCGTTCCCTGTCCTGTAAGAGGTGTCTGGCAGTTGTCTTAACAGCTTATCTTATGATACCAGGCATTTTTTAAATGTTTGGTCACTAAGATCCAATCATAATGTGGCAAACCTTTGTCTACCCCAGTAGTTAGAGAGTGGGCTTAGTGGTTAGCACATTCGCCTCACACCTACAGGTTTGGGGGTTCGATTCCCACCATGGCCCTATGTGTGCGTGTGAGTTTGAATGTACTCTGGTTTCCTCCCCCCTAACAAAGACATGCATGGTAGGCTGATTAGCATGTCCAAAATGTCCGTAGTGTATGAATGGATGTGTGAATGTGTATGTGATTGTGGATAGATTGGCACCCCATCCAGGGTGTACCCCGCCTGTGCCCCATGCTCCCTGGGATAGGCTCCAGGTTCCCTTCGACCCAGTAGGATAAGCGGTGTAGGAAATGTATGGATGGTAGTTTGAGAAGGACCCTGTTATAAATTGGGCCCTGGAATGCCATCTCAATTGCTCTTCACTACAGCATAGATGCCTCCCTCTCCCTAGCCAGCTCCTCCACAGGGAATCCAAGGCCAGTCAAGAGATATAATCTCTCCACCTAGCCAGATGCCTGAACCACCTCAACTGGCTCCTTTGATGCAAGAGCAGTGACTCTACTTTGAGCTCCCTCTGAATGTCTAAGCTCCTCACCTCTAAGGCTCAGCCCAGCCATCCTGCAAATCTTGTATCTAGCAATCATAACTGTGCTGATCCACATGCATGCTGAGGTCACTGCTCGATGAAGCAAACAAGACCACATCATCTGCAAATAACAAAGATGTGATCCTGAGGTCACCAAACCGGACCCCCTCCACCTAGGCTGTGCCTAGAAATTCAGTTCATGATGACAAAAGGCAGCCCTGGTGAAGCCCAATGTGCACCGGGAATAAGTCTGACCTGACATTGGTAATGTAGACCAGACTCGCTCTGGTTGTACAGGGACCTAATAGCCTGTAATAACAGGTCCTGTACCCCATACTCCTTAAGCACCCTCCACAGGATCCCATGAGGGACATGGTCATATGCCTTTTCCAAGTCCACAAAACACATGTAGACTGGTTGGGCAAACTCCCATGAACCCTCTATGATCCTTTTAAGGGTAAGGAGCTGGTCCATTGTTCCACAGCCAGGACAGAATCCGCATTGCTCCTCCTGAATCTGAGGTTTGACTAATGACTGGATCCTTCTCTCCAGTACCCTGGCATAGAATATCCCAGGGAGGCTGCGGAGTGTGATCCCCCTAAAGTAGAAAGACCCCAGGAGTCCTGCCACAAAGGAGTGATAGGCAAGTGCTCCACCGAGTCTTCCAGCTCTACTTCCATAATGGAAGGCGTGTCAGTGGGAGTCAGGAGGTCCTTGAAGTACTCCTTCCACCGTCCGACTATGTACCCAGTTGAGATCAACAGTTCTCCATCCTTGCTGTAAACAGCATGGGCAAGGCCCTGTTTCCTCATCCTGAGTTGCGTGATAGATTGCCAGAATCTTTTTGAGGCCAAATGAAAGTCATTTTCCAAGGCCTCACCCAACTCCTTCCACACCACGAGTTTTTGCTTCTGCCACTGTCCTTGCTGCACTCTGCTTGGCCTACGGGTATCTGTCAGCTGCTCCCAGAGTCCCACACTCTAACCAAGCTTGAAAGGCCTCCTTGTTCAGCCTGACGGCTCCCTTTACCCCCAGTGTCCACCAAAGAGTTCAGGCAATACAGCCATGGCAGGCACTGACAACCTTACAGACACAGCTTTGTTCAGCCATCTCAGCAACGGAGGTCTGGAACATATCCCATTCCGCTTCAATGTCTCCGCTTCCCTCGGAATGCAGGAGAAGTTCTGTTGGAGGTGAGAGTTGAAGATCTCTGACAATGTCTAGATGATATCTTTCCACCTCCCGCACTAACTCCAGCTCATTTCCCACCAGAGAGGTCACATTCCATGTTCCTAAAGCCAGTTTTGGTAGCCAGGGGTCAGTCTGCCAAGGCCTCTGCCTTCGACTGCCACCCAATCCATAATGCACCTGAACCTTATGATGTTCTTTTTGTGAAATTCTATGTTTGATTTACGCCAGATGTAAGGGGACCCCTGTCCTCCAAACAGTTCCACTTTCTACTCATCAATCCACAGAACATTCTCCCAAAAGGTTTGAGGATCATCATGGTGTTTTTTGGCAAAATTCAGATTGAAAGAGCCTAAGAGCCTTAATGTTGTTCTGGGTTAGCAGTGGTTTTTGCCTCGACACACTTCCATGGATGCCATTTTTGCCCAGTGTCTTTCTGATAGTGGAGTCATGAACAGTGATCATTACTGATGAAAGAGAGGCCTGTAATTCCTTTGATGTTGTCCTTGGCTCTTTTGTGACTTCCTTGATGCGTAGTTGCTGTGCTCTTGGAGGAATTTTGGAAGGTTGGCCACTTCTGGGAAGGTTCACGACTGTGCCATGTTTTTTCATTTATAGATAATGGCTACTCTCACTATGGATACTTTGGAGTCCTAGAGCCTTTGAAATAGCTTTGTAACCCTTCCTAGACTGATGTATTTCAATCACCTTCTTCCTCATCATTTCTGGAATTTCTTTAAATTTTGGTATAGTGTGTTACCAGGACTGGGTAAGACCTTTAACCAACTTCATGCTGTTGAAAAAGTTCTATTTAAGTGTTGATTTGATTGAACAGGGTTTTCAGGCCTGGTTGTTGAACCCCATTATGAATGCAGTTTCGTAGAGTTGGGAAATTAGGGGGCAGATACATTTTCACACAGGCCCAGATGGTATTGGATAACTGTTTTGCTTCAATAAATAACATCATTTAAAAACTGTATTTTCTGTTTACTGAGGTTGCCTTTGTTTTATTTTATATATGGTTTTAATTTCTGTAACAATGTAGTATATGATATACACAAAACCAGAATAAATAAAAAAAAATACTTTTTCACAGCACTGTATAACAGATAATGCAAAAGAATAATAACAATAAAAATGCTGTGAATGTAAACATAACATACTATGACATAAGCTTATACCATATATACTATATTTTGCTTGTATTTCCTCATTTGTAATTCGCTTTGGATAAAAGCATCTGCTAAATGAATAAATGTAAATATATTGATATAGCAGTTAATGGGGTAGAAATTAAATACAATGTTTCTATAAATACAATAGCAGCAAAAATGCAGGTAGTCAATAAAGAATTGAGCAAAAATGTATGAAGTTCACTTGAGTCTGTGTGTGTGTGTGTGTGTGTGTGTGTGTGTGTGTGTGTGTGTGTGTATGTGTTTTGTCAGTCCAGTCTCTGAGTATTGAGGAGTCTGATGGCTTGGGGGAAGAAACTGTTACACAGACTGGCTGTGAGGGCCCAAATGCTTCAGTACCTTTTGCCAGATGGCAAGAGGGTGAAGCGTTTTTGTGAGGGGTGTGTGGGGTCATCCATAATGCTGGTGGCTTTGCTAATGCAGCGTGTGGTGTAAATGTCTATGGTTGAGGGAAGAGAGACCCTGTTGATCTTCTCAGCTGTCCTGACTATCCACTTCAGGATCTTACAATCTGAGATGGTGCAATTTCCAAACCAGGCAGTGATGCAGCTGCTCAGGATGCTCTCAGTAGTCCCTCTGTAGAATGTGGTGAGGATGGGGGGCGGGAGATGAGTTTTTCTCAGCCTTCGTAGAAATTAGAGATGATGCTGGGCTAGCTTGGTTATAAAGCTGGTGTTGAGGGACCAGGTGAGGTTCTCTGCCAGGTGAACACCAAGGAATTTTGTGCTCTAGACAGTCTCTACAGAGGAGCCATTCAGTGGAGAGTAGGTGCTCCATGCTGTCCTGAAGTCAAGAGCCATCTCTTGTGTTTTGTCGACTATTAGAGACCGGTTGTTGGCTCTGCACCAGTCCATTAGCTGCTGCACCTCCTCTCTGTATGCTGACTTGTTGTTCTTGCTGATGAGACCCTCCATGGTCGTGTCATCGGTGAACTTGCTGATGTGATTCGAGCTGTGCATTGTGAGTCAGTAGAGTGACCATCAGTGGACTGAGCACACAGCCCTGGGGGCCCCCAGTGCTTAGTGTAATGGAGATGCTGCTCCCAGTCCAGACTGACTGAAGTCTCCCAGTCAAGAAGACCAGGATCGAGTTAGAGAGGAAGGTGTTCAGGCCCAGCAGGTTCAGCTTTCCAATCAGGTGCTGAGGAATAATTGTGTACATATAATTTTTGTCCAAGTGGTTGAGGGCCAGATGTGTGGTGGTGGCGATGACATCATCTGTTAAGCAATTGGGAGGACACATGAATTATAGGGGGGTCCAGTGAGGGGGCAGCAGGGTCTTGAAGTGCCTCATTTCGAGCCTCTCGAAGCACTTCATGATGATGGGCGTGAGTGCAATGGGGATGGTAGTCGTTGATGCAGTACACTGAAGACTTCTTCATCACGGGAACCAGGGTGATGGCCTTGAAGCATGTTGGAACAATGGCGCTGGTCAGTGAGATGTTGAAGATGTCATTGAGAACATCCACCAGCTGGTCTGCACATACTCTGAGCACTCTGCCAGGAATGTTGTCTGGTTCAGCAGCCTTCCATGGGTTGACTCTGTTTAGATCTTCCTCACATCAGCTGTGGTTCGACACAGTACCTGGTCGTTGGTAGGAGGGGTGGTCTTCCTTGCTGCCACATCATTCTGTGCCTCAAACTGAGTGTAGAAGTTGTTCAGTGCATCTGCAAGGGAGGCATCACTGTTATAAGCAGGTGATGTTGTCCTGTAGTTCATGATGGCTTGGGTGCCCTGCCACACGTGTTGCATGTTGCTGTTGTCCTTGAGGGACAGTTTGGCCCTCATTCTTCTTAGGGCTACATTTTCACCTGCTCTGAAGTCAGAATCTCGTGTCCTCAGCAGCAAACCCACCTTCACAGTCATCCACGCCTTCTGGTTGGAGCATGTGGTGATGGCCTTGGAGACAGTGACATCAACAATGCACTTGCTGATGTAGTTGGTCACTGATTCCTCCAAGTTGGTGGTTGCACTATTGATTGCAGCCTCCCTGAACATGTGCCAGTCAATGTGTTCAAAACAGTCCTGAAGTGCAGTGATGGCTCTTACAGGCCAGGTTTTCACCTGCTTCCAGGTTTCTGTGTAAATGAAGCAATTTGGCCACTGGATGTGCTATTCATGTTTTTGCACATTTAAAGAAGCATATATAGATTTAATCTTCTTTATTATGTTGATTCTGTGGCTGAAATTACACAATTTAAAATAATCCAATTTAAAAATATTTGTATAACATGCAAAACCTACATTTGCATACTTATCCTAGGTTTTTAGCTCTATCTGCAAAAAAATGGTCCGGTCCTCCCGGAGCGCCAGAAAACACTCCCCTCCCCTGACAGTCCTGGCTAAATTCTTTAGCTGAACCAGAAAACTGAGCAGCGTCCTCAGTGGAGCAGGAAGGCAGAGTGATGGCCTCAGCGAAGCAGGAAGGCAGAGCGATGTCCTCAGCGGAGCAGGAAGGCAGCGTGATGTCCTCAGCGGAGCAGGAAGGCAGAGCAACATCCTCATAGAACCTTGGTGTAGTGGCATCCACGGTAGAGTAGAGAAGCAAAACAGAACTCTTAGCTGCACCGGGAGGTGGAGAAACTTCCTCAGTTGAACAGGGTGGCTGAGTGGCATTTCCCATATGTATAGGGACGTATACCGACGTCCTCGGTCATGCAGGGAGTCTGAACATCATTCTCCATCAACTTTGCAGGCTGAACTTGATTGACTGTGTGAGCAGACTCAGATGTACGCAAAGCTTGGTTGGCTGTGTCATCAGTCTCAGGCATGAGGAGAACTTGGTTGGTCATGACGTCTGCTTCAGACATGAGTAGAACTTGGCTGTCCGTGTCGTCAGTCTCAGGCAAGATGAGAACTTGGTTGGCCATGACGTCTGTTTCAGACATGAGCAGAACTTGGCTGTCCATGTCAGCAGACTCCGGTGTGCGCAGAACTTGGTTGTCCGTGTCAGCAGAGTTGGGCGTGAGCAGAACCTGGTTGTTCGTAACGTCGGTTTCAGACGTGAGCCGAACCTGGTTGGTTCTGACGTTGGTTTCAGGCATGAGGAGCACTTGGGTGGTCGTGTCAACAGACTCTGGCATGAGTATAACTTGGTTGGTCGTGACGTCGGTTTCAGACTGGAACGTGGCGTGGAAGGTCACATCATCAATCTCAGACTAGAACGTGACGTGGGAGGTCACCTCGTCGACCTCAGACAAGAACTTGGCTTGAGAGGTTGCCTCTTCAACCTCGGACATGAACTTGGCTTGGCAGGTCGCCTTGTTGACCTCTAGCAGGAACCTGACTTTATGCTGGAGCTCTGGAGATGAGACCACCTCGTGGATCTCGAGCTGGAGCTCTGGAGCCGAGGTCGCTATGTTGACCTCTGGCTGGAGCTCAGCAGGTGAGACCACCTCGTAGGTCTCGAGCTGGAGCTCTGGAACCGAGGTCGCCACGTTGACCTCCAGTTGGAGCTCTGCAGGTGAGACTACCTTGTATGTCTCGAGCTGGAGCTCTGGGACCGAGGTCGCCACGTTGTCCTCTGGCTGCAGCTCGGCAGGTGAGACCACCTCGTAGGTCTCGAGCTGGAGCTCTGGAGCAGAGGTCGCCATGTTGACCTCCGGCTGGAGCTCAGTAGGTAGGACCAACTTGTGGGTCTCAGGTTGGAACTCTAGAGATGAGGTTGCCACGTTGACCTCCGGCTGGAGCTCAGCAGGTGAGACCACCTCATGGGTCTCAAGCTGTAGCTCTGGAGATGAGTTCGCCACGTTGACCTCCGGCTGGAGCTCAGCAGGTGCTCTCTTGTGGAGCTGTTTGTGACTATGCCAGCTGCTCTTGAAAGATCCCCGAGAGCAAAAATATGATCAATGGATCCCAAGTTTCCTGCATGTGGGACACTGTAGCTGGGCCTCTTTACCGCAGCCCTCAGTCTTGCAGGTCGGCATCACCTCCACCACTGCCCTGTCGACCGGGGCCTGAAGCTGAGCTATGGAGGCTGCCCTGTCAATCCACTCATAATAAATGTGGAATGGCAGGTCAAGCTTGTTCGTCACACTGACTCCCCTCAAAAGTTGATCCAGGTCGTTGCTCTGCCCTGGATGCCCAAACTCCTTCAAGAATAGTTCCGCAAACCGAGTTACATTATTGAGGGCACTGGACCCTTTCTGGCCAGACGCTCCGCCCAGTCACGGGCCGGGCCATAAAACCGGGACACAATGAACCCAAGCTTGGGGTTCGCTAGGCTAGAAAAGTACATTTGGCTGTGGCACAAGAACTGCCTTGGGTAGTCACACAATCCATAATTCATCTCCGGGAGGACTATGGCAGTCCACTAGGGAAACTGGACTGACATGAAAGTTGGCCAGACATCCCCATGTACACTGCCGTGATGCTCTCCTCGCTCTCCTTCTGCATCCATGTTAAGGCGCAGTATTATATCACGTTCTTACGTAATGGAGTTGAGGACGGATGCAAATGCAGATAAGAGTTTTTATTAGAGGAAATATAGGCAGACAAATCCAAATCGGTAATCCAAAGCATGGTCCAAAAAACATGCAAAAGGTCAGGCGATCGGCAAACAGGCATAAATAGGGCAAGGCTACAATCAAAACGAGAAACAAGGTCAATAACATGAAATGAGAAACAAGGTCAATAACATGAAACAAGAAATGAGAAACAACCACTTAGTAAAGAGGTAAACTCAATACTGCTCCCCGTGCAAAGAGACATGAGGGGTTTAAATGACAAACGTAATCATGGGTGAAACACAGGACGCACTCACGCATGTTGCTCGTGCACGGGCATGCGCTTCGGTTTTCCGAGCATACTGCAATACTATAGCGCTGACTCATGGGGAAATCGTGACACAATCAAATTGGAAGGAACTTCATCATGCAGTAGAACAATGATCCAAAACACACTGCCAACACAACAAAGGATTTTGTCAGGAATAAAAAGTGGAAGGTTTAAGATTGTCTTCTCAGCTGTCTTCACTATCCACTGCAGGGTCTTGCGATCCGATGAGGTGCAATTTCCGAACCAGACAGTGATG
>JANDJT010000050.1:562338-608321 GCA_024331685.1 Stegophilus panzeri
AACACTGACCAGCTAAGACCAGCCTTACCAACACTGACCAGCTAAGACCAGCCTGACCACCAACACTAACCAGCTAATAAAAAGTGGCCAAAACACCTCTAAAACCAGCCTGCTCTAGCAGCTATGACCAGGCTGGGAGACCAGCCAAGACCAGCCAACCAGCTTAGGCTGGTTTTAGCTGGTTTTTTCAGCAGGATGGGGCTGAGGTCAGGGCTCTGTGCAGCCCACTCGAGTTTTTCCCACACCAACCTTGTCTTTATGGATCTCACTTTATGCACAGGGACATTGCTGGAACAGGTTTGGGTTAGGCCCCATAATCTCAGTGAAGCTAGACTATTGTGTGCTTCCACCTTTGTAGCAACAGTTTGGGAAAAGCCCAAATATGGTGTGCTGTTCAGGTGTCCACATACTTTTGGCCATATTGTGTAGATGCTTTCAGAGCATCTCGCAGCTTTTGAACTGAGCATTTAACAGTAATCCGCCAAAACTCTCCATCTGAATCTAACATTAAAATTTTTTTTTCTTTTTATTTGTTTGTTTGTTCGACCACTCTTCCCACATTTCTCTGGAGATCCCGGGTGCTCCACCTTTGACCTAATACACAATAAAATCTCTTGTTTTTTTTTGTGCTGCTGTTGTTGTTTTTTTTTTTTTTTTTAGGTTTGCATTTACGGGTTCAAATTTCGAAATCAAAACCAACAAGTTCAAATCAAAGAAAAAAAAACACTGATAACAAAGTATATTTATTAAGTACACTAAAGAAAATAATGTTATTTCATGTGACGTGTATATAACTCAAATATACGAAATACTTTAGTCAGGCTTCCATCCTCCATAAGCATATCCAGCCTCGCAGAACTCTACCCGTGTGTTTGAGAGGCGCACTTGTAGCTCCGCCCACACGCGGCATATCACGACTCCCCCAATATTATCACAATTAAGAGAGAAAGGGAACGGACGAAGCAGACGGTAGAACGGGACTGAGCTACAGTGGACTGAAAGTACGAGAAACTGAGATTCTACATTAAGGGTCGCGTTAAAGAACGTGCGAAAAGATAAGAGATTTGCATAGATTCTTGTAGTTTTACCAGCTGAGTAGGACGCCATTTGACCCGCCACCTTTGTTGAGAAGAAACGGACGAGTTTTATTCGATAGGTGGACTGACACCTCGAGTATCATGGGTTCCAAAGAGCACCGCTCAACCACGGTGGCAACTTTACTCCATATGGGCTGCTCACTTTTAATCGCATACCCTTTCCCTTGGACCGGCGCGTTCAACTTAGATGTAGAGAACCCGTCGATATATACCGGACCCGCAGGCAGCTATTTTGGTTATTCTGTGGACTTTTATATGGCACAGTCGACACGGTAAGTTTAGTTTTCAGTTCAGTTTCTTCAGGTCATTTTTTTTTTAGTTTAATGTTTGACAGCGAGGACTTCATATTGATAACGTTTAGTATATAAGCTATACATCCGTTAAAGCCTATATATGTAAATTCAGTTCTCACCGTCCTAATCTTTTGAAACGTTTATAAAAAATAAAAGAGTTTACAAATGCTAGAACTTCACTAAACTGTGGGTGGGAGCCTCCAGGAACCAGACCTCAGCGAGGATATATATCATACAGCACAGAAGTGTCGCCAGTTGTTGTTTTGAATCCAAACTCAGTATGTGAAAAGCCATATAGATGAAAGCCTGCCTTCACAGCTGGAGACTAACAGTCTCTTAAAACTTTCTTTCACTGCTTGTTCAGGATGATACAAAACACTGAACTGTGCATATGTAGTCCTGAGGACCCTTAACTGTAAGCAGACCTTTAAAAAAAAAAACCAAAAAACAACTCTTTTCTGCCTGCCTAATAACGGTATATGTCAGTGTTTCAAGCCATATTTAGTACATGGAAAAGAGGAAGGTTTGACGTCAACGGCAGGAAAAATGATTCAGCTCTTGAGAAGGGAATTCGGAGTGCTTTGGTAATTGCCCCTGATTGTACTTACTTATTCATACTGAGGGAGAATATTGCCCACATTTCCACAAAATGGCCTTGGATAAAGGATGGAGACAAATATATTACTTGGAACTTTAACTACTTCTTGTGTATAAATTATAAATCCCACACGTCTCATTTATACGTGGAATCTGATTTTTAGAAGTGTTCAGTATTCTATCGTACAGCTCAGTCACTGTCCTCCCTTGCAAGACAGACTGGGATGCCTTGGCGCCAGTGTGACTCATTGTTATAATGAGTAAGACCCCAAGCTCAGATCAGATTTTAATACGTCATGTTTTCTTTGGTTTTTCCTCTATGAGACACAGTGACACATTGCCTAGACATTTGCAGTAACCGTTTGTCCTGTGAACTGGCTGTCTGTTTAGAATACAAAGTGAAGGTTATATGATGTAAATCTCGTGTTTTTTTTTTTTTTTTTTTTTTTTTGAGCGGACCTCTGCTAATGTCATTTTACATGGGTTTTAAAACCCCTCACCCAACTCCCATATTTCAGGCCATGCAACCCCCACCCACACTCTCACTCACTCTCATGAGCTATGAAGTCACAGAAAGTAGCAGCTGCTCTCACTACCATTACTTCATCCCAACTGAAAATGTTCAAAGGGCATTGTGCGCAAAAACAAACGTTTTAAGCGGGATTTACAAGAATATTCAATCTAACAGTTTTTTTGGGGTTTTTTTTTGTACATATGTTTGAAGCCTATTTTCCAGACAGAAAGAATTATTGAATCTAGTCCACCATATTCTATTCAATCACATCTTTGTCATATTTCTCATACATTTTTACACCGATGACAAACTTTTCAGTGAAGTTGAGTGGATTAAACACTTTTTTTTTTTTTTTTAAATTTATTTTAATTTCATGTGTGAATCCGCTTCTGTGTGAACAGAGTTTTTTTTTTTTTTTTTTTTTTTTTGTGCCTGTGGCTTTTGGGACTCTTCTGTGTTGTGGTTGTTGGGAGTTTTCAAAAATACAGAAAGTTGGAATTGTTCCAACCATTCCCTTAGCCAGCTGTTTGAAACCTCTGCCATGCAGAATCAGCTCTAGAATTTTCTAGTACATTCTATTGCACTCTTTTTATGTGCATATCTGTACGCACAAAACTCCTTGCGTCAGATCTTTGTAATACAAAGCTACTCCATTTATACTCCAAAGATACTCCATACAATACTTCATTTTAGCTGTATGATGCTGCCTGACTAATTTTTAATTAAGCAGTGTGGTGACCGCAGAAGAAGACCGCTTGAGGGCAGGGTTCACACATTTGTAAACTTTGCAAACTGCACATTTCGACTCTCTTTTGTCATAGCAGAGCATGTCTGTAAGGGTTCTTATGTTTCTGAAGAGTATACTGAATTGCAATATATCTGCTTATTCTCTAGAGCTAAACATGTTTAGCTGTCTGTGTTGTCAAATATCTATGCTTTAAGGAAGAAATATTGGCTTGTTTGGAAGAAACACTGGATTCTGAGTACAAATTCGTATCCCTAGTTAAAGCATTAGGAAAAAGTCATTCATTATGTGTAGGAGTAGCACATTCCACTCTGTCTACATCGCATGTAGATAAGGAGGGAGAGCTCTTTAGCAGGAGTAGGTCAGAGAGCAGGGTCAAAACATCATATTAAATTCTCACTGGGGTGGGAAAAGAATATTTTGCAATTTAAATATTTTTCATTTACATTTATTCATTTAGAAGAAGCCCATTTGTTTGGCAGTAGCAACTTACAAATTGTGCATTATATCAGAAGGCACAGAGATAGAAAGTGCTGAGATTCTTTATTATATCTTTTACATTTAAATAACAAGTGCTCTTTTGTAGCTTGAATTAAGACCATTTGGATCATGCCTAATTAAATGCTTTTTTTTTTTCATTTTTTTCATTTTGTAACCATGCATTCCTTCCCACTTTTTCCCTATTTATCTTTAATTTAGGAGGGGTGTATTGTCCTGCTAATGTACTTGTCAGTCGAAACAGGATTTCGAGTCTTTTTGTGATAATTGCGGTCAAAATGCTTGATTTTGCTGCAGCTTTTCCAAAAAAAAAAATTGCGTTCCAACATGCAGTTTTTTGTGTTTTTTTTTTTTTTTTTTTTTTTTTTTTTTGTGGAAAATTATTTGAATTGACAAAATTGTTCTGCACGGCCTTTTGCAGTGATGTTGGAAAATTTAGCTGTACTTGTGTGTTACATGTGAATCAAAGAGGGCGTTGGCTAAATCCACGTTGTGATGATATCACATGATGTGTCTTGGCCCAAATCTGCAGAAAATCTGAGGTCATTTTGAAAAATTGTGAAATCCTGGAGGGGTTGACTTCGTCAAATGTGAACGTCATGTGTGTGTATTTCATCATGGATGTTTTGGCCCTGACCCATGATACATTATGTAATCTGGTGATTGTCTCACTCCTAGAGTAAATGCTGAATCAATATTTCTTTAGGGTTTATGGTGAATTTGTCCTCACTATACAGAGATGCATCCCTTTTGTTTATGTCTATCCTCTTCTCCTAGTCTTCCCCAGGTTTGATTTTTAATATTCTGTTTAATATTATTGTTCATGTGTGTATTAAGCTGTTTATTTTCTGAAATTGAAAATCCATTTGTATAAAGGTGTATCGGCTGCCAAGCTCTTAGCGTTTTAGTGTTTGACAATAGACTTTTGGTGCAGAGGTAGAAAAGTGTTACCTGTTTTAGGAAGCTAAAATTTTCCTTGTGATATTTTTTTGTGCACGATTGTACATTAGAATCCTGTGTCCAGTTGGAAGCTGGCTATACTCTGAAGGGAAGTTTTGTGAAAACACAAGAATTTGTTGTTTGAAGGGTTGGTAGGGATAAGGGTTGATTGGTCAGTGGCTGAAGCAATAGAGAGTAGGTTTCCCTGTACTATTGAGAGACTGTTTCACTGTCTGGAACAGCAGGTTTGAATAATGGGCCCCTGTCCTTATGAGTGTACACTCTCTTGTGGTAAAGGACACATGTGCTGAGTCACAGCAGGTCAAATTGGCCTTGTACAGTGCTCAGTCATATTCTTGGGCACAAACCTTGCCTGCTGCTCAGTTGTTCTGAAACACACTTAGATACATGTTTGTTTGGAATGCATTTTTTTAAATTATTTTTTTTTTACCCATTTATTGAAAAAAAACAATTATTGGTTTTCATTTGAACAGAGTTAAATTGGTTGTAAACAACATTCTAAGGAATCAAACATTTTCTATATAACCTTGCCTCCTACTTTGCTCCTCAGGAATGTGCCTGGGATTTTTGACATCATGTTCCTACCTAATCACTTATTTGTTTTGATGATTAATAGGTGACCTGAGGTACACTGATCAAATGAAAAAAGCTTCGTAATTAAGCTGCACACCGGCACTGAAATCTTGATTTGTAGGTGTCCTGCTGTGGTGCATATATCCTTTGGCAGGAAATGCTTTTGTGATTACTATAAATTCTGAAAGTGACGTGTTTCAGATCAACAGAAATGGGTCCACAATGTAGTATGTGATATAAATTTTTCTGACAAGGTTAAAGAGAGTTGTAATGTTTTAATTATTTTAAAAGCATTTTTTCAAACCATATGATGGAACCTGAACATGTTTAACCTGGTCATGGTTTCAGGAATCCTTGTAGCTATAATGTCATTTTCTTCTGTTCTGCAATAATCCATGACTGTATATAGGGCTGGGCGATTAAACGGTATCGGAATTTACAGACGGTACACCTTTATCGGTAACGATAGAAATAATGTTCGGTATAACGCTCGATAAAATGTAAACAGACATGAAGTTTGGTTGCATGAACAACCCTCAAGCGTGCGCCGTCCGTGGATCATAAACAGCCTATCATCTGCCTTGATAAAGGAGTGTGCTACCTGTGACAAGTAAACAGCCAATAACAAGTTGCGTATCTGTGGGGTTCGTTGCGTCATCACCATGTGACATCAGAACATACGCGAAAATGAGTTCAGTGACTGTCGAGGAGATATTGAAAAAAAGTCATGTCAGCTCGCCAATGTGGCAGTTTCTTTTCATCTGACCAACGTCAAAACACCTTTTGTGTGTGTGTCTGTGTGTGTCTGTGTGTGTCTGTGTGAGAGCTTTGCAAAAAAAACGTCCCAGCCAAGTACGGAGAAACAAGCTGCGAGAGACTTGTAGTGTGCATGTGCAGCGCTCCGCACATGTGTGACTCTGAACAGCGGGCGAGGAAGAAATGTGACATTTTGTCGCTTTTTGTATTTTCTGTTTAAAATGTCGGCTCTGGGGAGGACAGCGAGTGTCCTCAGAGCAGGAGCTCGACACGTCAGACGCGGACCTCAGCACAGTGTTATCTGGGAGTAAGCGTGGAAGTTTTATACGAGGCTAGGCTAACTATGCTAACAGGCTGAGCACAAACCAGAGCACCAGGAGTCACATTCTGCGCTATAATGCAGTGATGATCTCCCTTAAACTTGGCCTTTTACATTGCACACATTTTGTAACATTTTATTTATTAAGTTCAAGAGTTTCTGTAACACTTATTTATTTAATCTTCATATAAGATATAAGAGAAGATATTTGTTTAAATTCTATTTTGTTTTTGACTTAAGATTATTTGTTGTTTGCCTTAAAGCGTCATGAAACACTAAACTACATTTTCTGAGATTTTAACAGAGGTGTTCATGTCGCACATCATAAAAGACAATCTTAGCATCCGTTAATTTTAATTGTAGTAGAAAGCTGGTTAATTTGAAACTTTTCCCCGCTATTTTCATCTTCCGGGTTTAAAATCTTGTCGTGTCACACGTCACAGGCAGTGACGTGGCAATGTACCATAGTACATCAAGGACGTGTCGGTGTCTCATAATTATTCATGAGACTGCGTGTTCTTATCCTATGAGAAGATGCTGTCTCTTAATTATTCATGACAGCACGTGGTGCTTTCTTACAGATGTAGTAGATGAGCGAGGTGTTCAAATGAGTTTGTTTCATTGGTGTAAGAGTTCGTGTGTGTTTTCTCGGGAGAGAGAATTGGAGAAAGGTGGACTTCAGACTTGCTCATGAAAGCAGTTTGCGTCTACACAATGATGCCGTATCATGTCCCGAGGACTTTCCCATCCCTTCAAATGAGGCATGTGTTTCATTTTTAAACATGATGGTTTTACTTGTCTTTTGAGCTAATTAAACTGCTTAAAGCTCAACGGGCACGGACGAGCCGTGGTGTGCAAAACTATGCAACAAGAGTCCACGTTGAAGGGAAGAGTCTTCGCCTTTTTATTCGTGAAAAGCACGAGCCTATTAGCTATCTACCATTCTGACACTTCTTCTATCCGTGCTGCCTCCGGTTTTTTGTTTTCCTCCATAGTCACGCCAGTGGTTCAAATAGACAGGGCAGAGGACTTCATTTAGCCCTGGGGATTCAGGAGAAGATCTCTACCTCTTCAAAGCTCTGCGTACTGCAGGCACTGCAAACTTTGTCACTATCTGTTTTATTGTGAGTGTTCTGAAGGTCACCCCCTCTTCCTCCCCTGCCTTTCCCTTCCCCCTCCCTTCTTCACACAGCCATCCACGGCCATTTAAGTTGCATTTTTCAAAAACATTGAGAGGTAGACTTGAGCTGAAAGAGGTGACCCTTGACCCTTTAGTAAAGTGGGTAAATTAAAATACAGTTGTTAAATTCAAACCTTTTTTTCTTGTGGTCTTTGTTTCAAAAAAAATTATCAATAATTATCGATACTGAATGATATGAAACATTATATCGTGATTTTGTAGCTGTACCACCCAGCCCTAACTGTTTATATATTTTTTTCACCGTGGAAACAAAGCCAGCTGTTTAAGCAAGCTATGCAGCTCTCCAGTGCCAGTTTCCCAGTAGTAACTGCTTTCATCATCATCTTTTGTCCAGTGATTTCTGGACAGCAGCGTAGCTGCTCGGGATAGCAAATGGGGTTCAGGTAGGCCATTCAGACAGGGCTTAAAAAGTGGCTAGAGCAGCATCTGATTTTTTTTTTAGCTGAATCTATTGTAATTGCATGGCTGGTGTCTGAAAAAGCATTGGGTAATTTTAAGGTGCACTGCCATCTTATTGTACTTTTGGGATTCAGAATTCAGGATCCACACTTAAATAACTGGATGAATGACTTGGGATGTGTCTTCTGCCTTATTTTAAATATCCATAAGAGTTAATGAAGGGAAATGTATTCACTAGAAGGGGAAATTTAAGCTTTCGTTATGTGGCATAGTTAAGTATAATTTCCCACTGGAATTAAATGTCTGTCGCAGCACTCGTGCTTGTGCTTGATAGACATAATATAGAGAAATAATGAACATAAATACTGAATGGAAAAGCTTTATTGAATATCAGAATGTCAGCTCAGTATTTGAGCCTGTAGCCCTGCTGTAGCAGAGTGTGCTGTGGTGCCAGTTAAAATTCAAACATTGTGAATGTTGTATCTAACAAATTTAGAAGTAAAAAATCTCATCGGATTAACAGACGTTATGTGATCACAGCGGTAATGCATGTTTTATAATAATCAGATGGTCAGTAGAGATATTTCTGCCAGTGAATTAAAATATAAAATGTAATGCTCTGTGTGAGAGCAGTGGCACTTAGCTCTTACTGTTATACAGTAAGTAACATGGAACCATAGCTAATAGAGCCAAGCTGGTAACTGCTTTGTCCTGGTCATGGTGAATCCCTGTCCTGGAAACTCTGGGCATGAGTAGGGGTTACAGCTTGAAAGAGATCCCAGTCCCTTGTAGGGTACCATGCATGCAAACATTCACACCTAAGGGCAATTTACTTAGCCAGTGAGGATGAATGAAGAGGAACATGAAAACATGTGAAACTCATTTAATTTTACCCCTCTAGTGAAATCAATTTCCTTTCGTTAACTCTTATGGATATTTAAAATAAGGCAGAAGACACATCCCAAGTCATCCATACAGTTATTTAAGTGTGGATCCTGAATTCTGAAGCCAAGAAAGTACAATAAGATGGCAGTGCATCTCAGTATTACCCAATGCTTTATTCAGACTCCAGCCATGCAATTACAGTAGAGATTCAGCAAAAAATCACTTTTTAAGCCCTGTCTGAATGGCCTGTCTGCTTGGTGGACCTGAACCCCGTTTGCTCTGTGCTGCTGCCCAGAAACATGTGAAACTCAGACTTGAACTGGGGACTCTGGAGTTGGCAACAATGCTTTGCCACAGTGCTGCCCATTCCATAATTAGCTGCAGATGAGATCATTTTCTTAGGATGCTATGACCTCAACAATATCTGTTTGGTGTTAGATATAGAACAAATCAGAATTTGCTGTCTTTTTTTTTTTTTTTTTTTTTTTTTCTTCTTCTCCATTTCATAGACTTGTATCATATACATAGTTAATTATTATAATTATTGTGATTTAAAGCATATGACCAAAATGTTTAGTTAAAAATTCATAGTCTTGCCATAAGAAGCCTGTTTGTGTACATTTCAGGAATAGCTGAGAGACGACTGCCTAAATGATAGCATGAAATGGCTACAGGCTCAGAAATCAAATGACATACAAATTAATAGTTATTCATGTGTGTTTTGCATGCAAGTTTCTAGAAATAGCTTTTTCTATTCACTGCTGTTTCCTCATGAATTTACTTTTAGAGTATTTCTGTATATTCATATCATTTACACTTTTGGGTTATGGTGTATGTGGAGGCTGGTAACCTTTTCTAAACATCATATAGTGACTGCTTTTTGCCAGCAGGTTTTAAGTAGTTTATTTGAAAAAGTGCTCAAGTGACATAAGGTTCACACCTGGGCAGATGGTGATTGGGTATGGGTTGGGGAGTGTCTGGCTGGTTAATTTGGGGGTAAGGACCATTTGGCACTGGGTTTTCTTCCCAGTCTTTAAAAAGGAATGCTAGTGTCATGTCAGCAACTTTTTACCCAGCTTTTAATATGGCAGTACCACACGATCATTTCATTTTGGTCTTATTAGCAAAGCCACACATGTGGATGTTTTTAGTGTTTTAGCTATAAACACTTTTCAGCCTGACTCTTTCTGCTGGCTGTTTTTAAAGCGTTCTGCTAGTGTTCGGGTGACTGGTGTTGAGACATTTGTTTTCCGCAAAAGCGCTGGTGGTGTTTTCCTCACTTGTCGTCGAATTGTTCATGTTTTTCAGCTAGTGTTGTCACGATACTGGCATTTCTAACTTGAATACAATACCTTGAACAATATAAATATTTGATCCCCATTATTGATAGCAGAAGGAAAAATTGGCACAACATTTTGTTGAAGAGAGATTGTCACACATTCAAAAGGCAAATGTGCAACTAAAAAACAGTGCAATCATATGTATTTTCAAGTGAAAATGAAGGTCTTTCATCTTGCCATCTTACTAACAACATAAAACGTTATTCAACCAGCGTGAATGAGACGAGTGATGAGAAGACAGCACTGTGAGTGAGAGGAGGCGGGGCTATGTGGGCACTGCGGAGTGTCAATCCGTTGTTGACGGAGATAAGAGAGAGCAAGAAAGCGCAGCTGGTATCAGTGTATCGATACTGTGGAAAATGAATATGGAAACCGTTTCAAATATTCAGAATCGATATTTATTGAAAAATCTATATTTTTGACACTAGTCTCAACATTATTCAACAAGTGTCTCATTTACACTATATGGTCAAAGGTTTGTGGACACCTAGCCAAATCACCATGCCAAAGCCATGTGTTTTTTTTTTTGTTTTTTTTTAACATTTCCCGACAAATTTTATACTTTTTTTTTAAACTTATCTAAACAGATATGAGCATAGTCTCTGATTGGCACGCCAAAATGGTCTGCAGTCAAAGTTTAAAAGTTGGTTATGATATTACTGTTGTGATTAACTCCTGGAAGAGTGGACCACTTAAGTAGACTGCAAAAGTATTTATAAATCATTATTTTAATATATTAAGCCATTACCTTTCTGTATTTACTAAACGTTATAGCTTCAATGCTTACACAAAGCTGTACTCTAAATATAAAGCGACTTAAATCAACAGTCATTGGTTCAGCCATGCAAACAAATCCATTTGTATGTTATTGTGTTTTTTTGCAACTTTTATGAAGCATTTTTTTTTTTTTTGCTCTAAAAGGACTGGTTTATCTGTATTGCAACATAATTGTGACATTTTGATTTGGCAACTTGTTTCAGATGTCTTTAAAGTATGCCTTGTCTGTTTACTTCACTGGAGGTTGTCTCACGTAACTCAGGACATTTTACACAACTGGCATTCCTTGACCCAGAACAATCAAGCTGTTATTACCATGCTAACATTAGCCTGGTGTTTAAGTTTAACTGGTAGAGAATGCAGTTTAGGCTGGACTGATTCTCAAGCTGATAAAAAGCCATTACATGCTAATTGGTGCTTATTTGCACTTCTTTGAGATTACTATCAACTAGTGTGTGTGTGTGTGTGTGTGTGTGTGTGTGTGTGTGTGTGTGTGTGTGTGTGTGAGGGAGAGAGATATGCAACACACAACAACTACTTTTGTTGCATTTCCTGTTTTGTTTCTTTAAAAGTGCTTTCATTGTCCAGAGAGCCTCTGTTTCTACAATTTTCCATATACATTATGCCTGCAACATGTAGAGGGACATCAGTGTGCAAATGTGGCCAGGGGTCTGTTTCAGAATTACTATTTATGAGTAAGCCAAATAATAAAACTTGAGGCAAACATCTGTATTTTTCTTTATTTAAAATTAAGATCAGTAACTTATATTGAACAGATATTGAACAGCTAAGGAAAAATAGTGTGGACATAAATTACACTATGTAATATCATTTAAATTAGTATAATTCTGGTAAGATTGATGGGCATGGAAGCATGCAAGTAACACGAAATATAAGGAGTTTTGTTGCAATTGCATATACAGAAGTATAGATGGGTGTTCTTTATACCGTTATCAGCTTTCCTCTGGCAACTTTGTAGCATATTTTACAGGATTTTTTTTCCCTTTGCATATTTGAAAGCTTTTTGTATTTTGTTGTTTTCCCCAGATCATTATTCAGTTATAATTAGACATTATTTAGAAAATAAAATACAGGGTATTTGTACAGGCATTTTATAAATATGTTTTTGGCATTTCCCCTTGAATTTGATAAGTGAGGAATAACGCATGACAGACTGTGCGGAGATTAGGGTTGCCAGTTTCAAAGTATGAAAATTGATGGTTATCATACCATGTACATTTGCTTATTTACGGATTTGGGGGCAGGGGTGGAGCAACCGGACAGAGAAACTCACCTGTGCTTCTCTTTTACTCCTCGACTGCCTGTCAGATTCGTCAGTTTGCTCCACACACACACAGTGGTGAAAATGTCAGAAAGAAGCAAGGCTGGTATCGCCAATCTCCATCCCCTGCCGAAAAAGAAATTAAAATCGGCAACATGGAATTCATTTGGAGATCCCAAAAACAAAAGGGGGGTTGTCCTCGAGGATGGATATCCAGTTTGTTAAAACAACAAAACCGATCAAGGGATACGTTCCGTTAATAACTTTAATCCCTTAAGAAAAAAAAAGTGAATATCAATACCTCAATCATAAAATGCACCATCGAAATAATTTCTCTTATCCCAGTTCCCAGCTACATCTGCGTCGTCTGTCTGTTCGGTAACCTCTGACTTACACACACACACACACACACCATCCATGTTTCCATCCAAGTTGTTCCAGTTTGGAATCCACCGCGCCCCAGTTCTGACAGAAAAACATATAGCCATTGCACTGTATAAGTGGGGCACATGCATTGACTGTCCAATCACATCAGCCAATTATCCCATCACATGATTTGTTGAGGCGCATCGAGAAATTAGGTGTGTTTGACTTCATGTGGCTGACCTTGAAGGAGTGCATGCTGGTTAGAATTTTTGTTCAACTTGAGACTGTGCCGACGCCTCATCGCTGTGGCGTATAGCATCAAAGTACCGCGATAGCGATACGAGAGCAGCCGGCTCCCTCAGCCAGCACAGCTTCTCCAGAGCGGCTGTATGAGCGCTGATGACCGCTATTTCATGATTGGCCAGACTCATCGATGACAAAGACATGCTTTTCATGTTTATTCTGACATCTTCAGTTCTGCTAAGGCTCACAAATCCGGATTTTTATAACAGTGAAAACTTTTTGTGTAATATTATATTGGGTCATGTTTATCAAAATAAAATAGTCCCCACTTTATTGGTTTTTAAATAATACAGGCTTATGTTGAATGTTCTTCTTGTACATACTGGCACTGTATTAACTTAACCTATTCAGTGAAAAGTGTTTGGGGTTGTTACATGTAAAATTCAGTTTGTTTATCTGGGAAATATTACATCTTTAATCCACTTCATCTGTGATAAAGAAAGTAAACACCGCAGGAGCATCATTACGGGAAGCAGAAAGTGTCCGACTGCAAGCAGCAACTCTCGCCGATCGGTTACATCCAGCCACGGCCGAGGTCGAACACACATATTTATTCTGTAAATGTGTTTCCGAAGTTAATGTGCATCTCCTCTTGTCGAGTAAAAGAAATTATCCACGTCAAGTGAGCACATATGTTTTTATGTGCATTTTGGAGATTTTATTTGCAGCTGGCATTTCCATTTTTTTTTAATGCGATATCCCAAAATTCACACAAAAATATGTGGATGAAACATGGTTACTCACCCCGCTCTCTCTCTCTCTCTGTGTGTGTGTGTGTGTGTGTGTGTGTGTGTGTGTGTGTTAAAGGTACAGACAGGAGAAGTCTGACTGTGACGCACCTACAGTATATGTTCATAATCATAGGACATCATTTTAAAAGCTCACACAGCTGATGTTATATTTCATTTAGTAGTTAATTTTACATGCTATGCTAACACTCAATATTGTCTGTTTTTGTTTTTTACCAACGAAAATTGTTCCAAACAAATCCACAGCAGGTATTGCTCCTTTTTTCCTCCTAATTTCTTTTGTTAAAATGGGAGATTACTTGTTTATTTTATTTATTGTATTTATTTTTAAAAGGGAGATTTTTTTTTTTTTTTTTTTTTTTTTTTTTTTTTTTTACACACATTTATGTTAAACATATTTCAAGTTTCAATTATAAAAATGCGTTTGTTCAACCAAAATAAAATTCCTATGAGTCATTTTTATTGATAATAATAATAATAATAATAATAATAATAATAATAATAATAATAATAGCATATACTGTGAAACCATGGTTATTTTCTAAGATTAATATACCGTGAAAATCTCATACCGTTGCAACACTAGCTACAATATAAAAAAATCATGCACACCAGGGGTGTGTGTTGAGGTTTTGAAATTCTGTCTGTACCAGTTGCATTTTGCAGTAGAAATTGAGATTCATTAGACCAGGTGACATACTTTCCAATCATCAACAGTTCAGTTTTGGTGAACCAGTGCTCAGTGTAGTCTCGGATTCCTGTTTTTGGCTGACAGGTGTTGAACCTGATATGGTCTTCCACAAGGTTGTGCATTCTGAACTGCTTTTTTTTTTTTTTAACACGGTTGTCAACGGTGTTTATTTGGCTTACCATAAACTAGTAAGCCAAGTTACGTATGTGTATGACATCATGTGCCACTGACTGGGAAACAGCTCATACTTCAGATGATAAACAGACGATATTACCTTTCTAAAATCCACACACTAGATGGTAGAGTACACAGTTCATAGTGTAAGTGTATAGTACGTCATTTGGGACACAACTTTAGTATTTACTCTCTGATGCGTGTTTTCAGAACAGAAGTAACATAATGAGTATATGTGCCGCGTGCAGACCAACTAATCAATAATGAGATTCGCAGACACCGATTTTCATAATCGGTGATTAGTTGTTGTCAGCTTGAAGTAGGCTGGCCATTCTCCTCATCAGCAAGGTGTTTCCACCCACAGGACTGCTAACTGGATTTTTTTCTTTTTCTTTCTAACAACCATGCCATGGTCACCAAGATCATTGTTCTCCATTCTGGTGTTTACTGAAGCTCTTGACTTATATCCACATGATTTTATTTATTTAGTTTTTTTGCAATAAACTTCATTGTACCATGTTATTGACTGATTGGGGAATTGCATGAATGAGCAGAGGTACAGGCATTCCTAATAAAGTGGCCAGTGAGTATATATTTCGTTGTATGAGGCAAACAATTTCTTTAGTCAAAAAGATATGACTGGTTGGATTTAGTTAATTTCTTCTCCAAATGACAATTATCCAGAGTTTCTAGAGATTAGGTACCTCTGGGATGTTTGATCTCTCCAGGCACATGGCGGAAAATCAGAATTTTCTCTCCTAGCCGGAAGAAAGCAGTGTTTTGTTCCCCACTTTAGGAAAATAAAAGTAGTGTTCTGTCTATCTTTTTCCACAACTTTGTGTCTAACCATGGAGACCATCCTCTGTAGTAGTTTTAAACCCCTGGACACTTCTTTTTCAGGACTTGCTTACCTTTCTCTTACTTTCTTTTCTTTCTCTCTCTTTTTTCTCTCTCTTTCCTTCTTTCTGTCGCTCATGTAACCTGCTTTTCTTTCATAAAACCTCCATTGAGATCTGTTTGCTGGGTTACTTGGTCAGTATAAGGTTTTTGAGGTTACCCCAGTCACGCCTCACTGAGACCAGCCCAGGGGGAAGGAAAGGGTGTTCTCTTCCTGTAGGCTTACCCATCCCCCCCCTGAAGCCCACAGTACTCCAGACCCCTTTCCCATGCCTAAATGGACTGGACTTAATGATGATGATATACAAGAGTAAGCTTGCAGACTGTGAGGACTTCTGTTCTCTAACTACCCATGATCTTTTTCAGAAAAGACTGTTTCAAGACATGGCATGCAGGTTTCCTCATTCTGTAGCTTTCTCTCTTAAAAGTGCATTTTAGCTACCACCATTTCCTTTGTCTTGTTGAAATTGTGTTCTTTTATTTATTTATTTATTTTTTTAAATCGGTACATACAGATGCATTTCCTGTATTGGACTTTAACTGCATTAATTACATTAGCTTCCTGTGTACAGTTGTTGTTGTTGTTGTTGTTGTTGTTGTTGTTGTTAAAAAAAAACAAACAACAAAAAAAAACAACCTTTTTTTTTATCGTTACCATTTTAAATTACTTGATCTGCTTAACTGGGAATCAAGCATGGTCATTTTAGGTTGTTAAAATTACGATCCAATTAACATGCATTCTGATAGGGCTGCCCCCTAATAGTCAACTAATCGTTAGTCGACTAGAAGAGGCTTGGTCAACTAAATGTTCATTGGTCAGTTAGTTCCAGGAAAAAAATTTCACAGGAAGTGGTGAATGTTTAACTTAACGTGCATTTCTCTCTAGGCTCATCCGCTATACTGCGGAGATGTCTCCGCGCCATCAACTTCGCAGCCAACACTGTAATTAAATTAATGTTATAAACGTTCGATTAGTCAAGTAATGGCCTTAATGAATGACTACTAGTTGAAGAAAATCTTTAGTCGGGGCAGCCCTACATTCTGACCAGATATGATTGGTCATAGAGATGTGCCAAAAATGAATTTGTTGGTAGAATTGGTTTAAGGTTAAATTACTCTATGTAATACGTTTAGCTCTAGGTAGCTCTGATAAATAAGGGTCTTTTAGGCTTCCATTATTTTCCTAATACATGAATGTGTTCTTTCAAAAGCCTTAGTAATAACACACACGTTTACAAATGTGATGGATAAAGAGCACTCTTAGTATTCTTAGTATTCATTCAAGAGTAGGTGTGTGTTTGCGTGTACATATTCATATTTATATTTTCTAGTGAAAAGCTGTTGTGTAATGCCAGCTAGTTTAACAGCAATTGCACATGCACATGCTATGTTGTGCAGTCTATAAAGTACATTAGTACCTATACATTTTCCAGAATACTAAAAAATATTTACTATTTTTTTTGCTTGTTGTACTTAGTAAATGTAAAAGTTGAAGACAATTTTGATATCCTCAAATATCTTCTTATTGTTTTATTACCATATAAATCAAGCTTCTTGATTCTTTTTCAGAGATGCAAGTATCATAGTTGGAGCACCAAAAGCTAACACCAGCCAGCCGGACATCAAAGTTGGAGGCTCTGTGTTCTACTGCCCATGGGGCCGTAACCTGTTTGAGTGCCACAGCATAGAGTTTGACCGGCAGGGTAAGGCTCACATACCTCAACATTTCTTTAGAAATTTCTAATAGATGTATAATAGTGTGAATCTTGTACATCTAAGGCGATCAATTATATCATAAATGCCACAACCCTGTAGTCATCAGGACATTCATTGATGAAGAACGTACATTCATTCACCCTCGGCTCTGCCTCAGGTGGTAGAGCGAGTTGTCCACTAATCTCAGGGTTGATGTTCGATCCCTGGCCCACATGCCTCCATATGCCGAACTGTCCTTGGGCAAGACACTGTACCTCAAGTTGCCCTCATTGGCAGGCTAGTACCTTGCATGAGTGTGTGTATGAATGGGTGAATAAGAAACCGTGTAAAGTGCTTTGTAGAGCCGCTAAAATTATAAGGTGCTATATAAGTGCACACCATTTACCATTACTAATTGTTTACCAGGACTCTAGTTCAAGTGAATTTAGTATTTAGGATTCAGGTTCCACATCCTTTCCTTAACAATTCCTGTGTTGACAGATACTCACTCTTTACTTTAAGCGGTGAGCCTGTGGGGACCCAGGGTAGAATAGGTCCCTAGCACACCCTTGCTGATTGTAAGAGGCGACAGATGGGGTGACTTGTTAAGCCATGAGTTGTGACCTGGGTCAGAGGAGATCCTGGTATTTGATGAATGAGGCACGCTGTGGCTGCCCCTACTCCAGCACAATACTTTGGCTTGTATTTCACTTAGACGAGAGGTTGGAAGGGGCCGCTCCAACCAGTCAGCTAGTCAAGACTTGCCCTGGAAATACTATAACCGCATAGAACAACTGGCAGATTTCCAGTAGGTGTTGGCTGAGGGTCAGCTGGATAATGAATATCTCTGACGTGCTTATCCGAATATACAACTATTATATCTTTGGCGCATACCCGGTGGATGTCTGCGGCCCTGTGCGTCCCCTTGTTGGGGTCAGAGGAAGAGTAGGTATGGCGAAACAAACTATATAAAACATGGCAAAGATACAAACTACAAAAAAACGATTGACCAAAACATAGACTATGATTCGGGACAAAACTACAGTATTTTCTCTAAAAGTCATAAATGGCATTTATCCAGATTTATCCTACTGGAGTCCTTACGCCCTGATATGCCACTGTCTAAGCTGTCTCTGTTTGCTATAGTTTGCTATAAAGGATGTATAAATAATGTTTTTATTGATCACATATACATATGCACAGTTAAATTCTTTTATTCGCATACCCCAGCATGTCAGGAAGCAGGGGTCAGAGCGCAGGGTCAGTCATAATGTCAGCCAGTATGCATCCATTTCTGTATATACACAGATGGATCAAAAACAGAAAACAAAGTGTCTGCAGTTGCAGTAACCAACTGCCACCACCATGGCATTTGTGTCCCAGACCAAAGTTCCACATTTACAGCTGAAGCCCGTGCCCTACTCCTTTCTCTGGAACATCTAGAAGATACATAGGAACAGAAATTCATAGTGTATACTGACTCACAGTCATGCCTACAAGCATGGGAATTCCTGAATTGCTTAATAGTGGACATTCTAATCAAAACAAACCAGCTATGAAGACACAATTACAACATAGTCTTCTGCTGGATCCCAGGACACAGTTGTATCTTTGGTAATGAACGAGTGGGCATGGCTGCCAAAAAAGACCTTACAGAAATAATCAGAGACTGCCAAATCACACCTTCAGACATCAAACCTCTGCTCAACCAATACATAAGACAATTGTCAAGTGGAATAGGAAAAAATACCCAAATAACAAATTATATTAAATAAACCCTACAGTTGGGAAAATATGCACTTACTTTAAATCCAGTTATGACCAAGTGATATACACCAGATGCCGCATGGGCCACACCAGACTAACGCATGAATACTTCTTGAAAGGTGAAGAACTTCCAAAATGCCAATATTGCAACTCTCCCTTGACTATAAAGCACTTCCTTGTAGCTTGCCCTATCTTTAATGTTATGAGAAAACCTCTTTTAACTGGACAAACTTTAAAAGACCTGTTCTGTAAGATGGACCCAGAAAAACTACTGCGGTTTTTATCGCGAGTTAATCTAAAGATACTTTTACAGAACAGACGTGTTGCACAGAAACATTTAACCCCTTAAACCAGATTTGACTGTTTCCCTTCCCTGTTAATGTTTGACTAATAGTTTATATTTATACACACACACACACACACACACACACACACACACACACACACACACACACACCATATGATAGCTACTGAATCTGATCTGACAATAAACCAAAATACTATTACTTTAAATAGTCTAATGTTGTGCTTCCTCTAAAACTAGTGCATATCATTCTCAGCACACCTTGCACCTCTGTGCTGGAGGCATGCATTTCAAGAGATCTATAGAAAAAAATGTTTTAAAGAAGTGGAGAAGAACAAGTGCTCAAACAGAGTTACTGGAAATGCACATGCAGAAATACAGTAAGCACTGGGGCATTTGAATATGGCCTAGAATGTGATACTCTTCTGCTCTGTTGCAGACTAGAAATAAGTAAAAACATTATCATTCACATTTTGGAAGTTGGTTACTAGTGGAACATAAACCACACAAAGATGCAGACAGTACATGTACACTTCTTTCACATGTCTGAAACAGCAGATCAGTTGAGGCCTTGAGTCTTGATGTCACTTCTGAGGTAATTTGTCAGAGATGCACTGTAGTGGTCATGTCTGCAATGTATTCGTAGGTACTGGAGATGTCTCTGTATCACTCTAAGCCTGATAATGGGTTCCATGGTGTTTTAAAAAAAAAAAAAAAAAAGACTATTCTAGATCTGCTAATAAAATGCACAACCTTTTAAATTTGCGGCAGGAGTGAACGAATGGAAATTGATTTTAATTAATTACACATTCTAGGATTAAATTATAGACATTACAATGAACATGTGCTTCATGGCTTGTATCAGTGTAGGCAGGAGACACAGGGTTGTACTGGGCCAAACTGTCGAGTTCATCTAACATGTGTAAGAGAACAGTGAAATGTGTGCTGTGCCAAGTGAGGCCTTCTGGCTTGTTTCCTGGGGTATTAGATATATTGTCTGTAACTCAGACCCAAGAGCCTGTGCTCAAAGAAATGGTGGGGGTATTGGGGGGGGGGGGATTTGGGGGCAGTGGGTAGGGGGGTTCTTAATGGGGTTTGGCCAGACATACATAACGCATGTTGCGTTATGACGGCTGAAAAATACTGGAAGATGGTTCTGTGTTGGCTGTAGCTGCTAGCATTAGCATTTAGTCAGTCTTTTTTTTTTGGGCGGGAGGGGGGGCTAATCAGCTTTTAACAAGGCCAGGAATGCTTGCAAAACTGATGTCGGAACTGTAAATAAATGTAACAAGCTAATGAGCTTAGGCTCATTATAAATTTGAAGGAAATTTTTTTAATAAAACTATGCGTTTACGTGCTTTGTGGTGAACAGCAGCAGAGATACTTCTTGAATTCTTGTATAGTGAAGTCACCCTGATAAACAATACTGGTTCATTTCACTTTATTTTTGTCGATTCTTAAAGTAGGAGACACCACATTTTCCCACAGACATTTAAATCATCTGACCTGATCGCTATGGCAATAATTGGAATCCAAACTTATTGAAGAATATAACGTATTGAGAGATTATCTTCAACTTGAATTTTGTACTAAATTTGGCAGTGACCTAGTGGTCATTAACCTAACTTATTTCTATCTGAGACTGCTCTTAAAATCCTCAAATCCTACATCTTTTAAATGAAAGGTGGTTTCACAAGCCATTTAATCGACATTGCAAATGACCAACTACAGACCTTTTCCCATAATATGTGGTTTATTCATGTTTAATCTCACCACTAACTCTTTCAAACATAATTCTCTAAAACCTTTTAATAACACAGTTCTATGAAGGTTTTTTTCCCCCAATCTCATGACTGTCTTGCTGTGAAAGGCTACTTTAGTTTTCTGAAATCTGCATAAGGAAGTGCACTTAGTCCCGTCCAAAACTATTGGAACAGCAAGGCAAATTCATTCATTTGTGCCATACATGAAAGATATTTGGGCTTTCAATAACTGCATTAAGCCTGCAACTCATTAACATCATCAATTTGTTGGTTTCTTCTTTTGTGATGCTGTTCAAGGCTTTTACTGCAGCCTCTTTCAGTTGTTTGTTTGGGGGGTTTCTCCGTTCAGTTTCCTCTTCAGGAGGAGAAATGCATTCTCAGTTGGGTTAAGGTCTGGTGGCCAGTCTAAAACCTTCCACTTTTTCTCCCTGATAAAGTCCTTTGTTGAGTTGGCAGTATGTTTTGGATCATTGTGTTGCTGCATCCACTTAATTAATTTGGATTAATTTCTCTGTAAATTGGAAGAAAAATGTTCCTGTGAACTTCTGATTTCATTCTGCTGCCTCCATCATGAATTACATCATCAGTATAAATTAGTGGGCCCATTTAAGATCCATTCTTTCTCATCCTTTCACCACACTTTAGCCTTTCCCTCACTTTGGATTCTCATATCTGTATTGAATCGTGTTGCTCATGAGTGGTTTGCATCATGTGGTATGGCCTGTATTTCTGCACTTGAAGTCGAATGGTGTATTGGGACACTTTCACCCCTGCCCTGTGAAGGTTGTTGATGAAAGCTGAACTTCTGATCTTTTGATCTCAGGCCCAAATGTCTTCAGTGTATAGCAAAAAAAAATGCAATAGACCTTGCTCTTCCAATATTTTTGGAAGGGACTGTACATGGAAGGGTGGAGAGCCTAGCTGAATACAGACTCCTACATGATCTCACTCTGCTCTCCATCTCATCTCTTCTGTGCTCACCAAGGGCAGCTGATGTGATTGATTTTTTTTTTCTCCATTTGTTCAGTGCGTACACACACACACACACACACACACACCTGACCCCAAACCCTCTGTCACTGTCCAGTGGGAGTGGAGCTCAAGGCAGGTTTCATGCTTCATGCCTAGAGATCTTACTAAATTACAACCCCAATGGAAAATGCTAATAAAAACAAAGATTGTTTTTATAAAAACAAGGTCAATGTTTTACCTAATCAACTGGATAGTTTCTTTGAAGGTAAACAATTATTTTGAAATTGAGGCATGCAACACATTCCAATAAAGTTGGGACAGGGGCAATTTGTGACAAGTTGAAATAAGAAGGTGATGTGAAACAGGTGAGGCATCTAATCATAGGCCTAGTCCTTCAAGAGCAAGGATGGGTCGAGGCTCACCAATATGCCAACAGATGCGTCAGTGAATAATCCAACACTTTGAGAACAGCATTCCCCAAAGACATCGGTAGGATATGGGGCATTTCACCTTCTACAGTGCGCAATATAATGAAAAGATTCAAGGAATCCGGTCAAATCTCTGCGCATAAAGGGCAATGTTGAAAACCACTTCTGAATGCGCGTCATCTCCGATCCCTTAGACATCACTGTCTTAAAAACCGTCATGAGTCTGTAATGGAGATCCTGACATGGGCTCGGGAATACTTTAGTAAACCTTTTGTCAGAAACACCATTCGCTGCTGCATCCACAGATGCAAGTTAAGGCTTTACTATGCAAAGCAGAAGCCGTACATCAACATTGTCCAAAAGCGCCGCCAACTTCTCTGGGCTCGGTCTCATCTGAGATGGACAGTAGCACAGTGGAATCCTGTTTTGTGGTCCGACAATTCAACATTTCAAATAGTTTTTGTCCAAAAACTGCCTTCGTGTTCTCTGGGCCAAAAAGGAAAAGGACCATCCAAGCTGTTCTCAGAGTTGGGTCCAAAAGCCAGCGTCTGTCATGGTATGGGGGCATGTCAGTGCCCATGGCATGGGTAACTTGCACATCTGTGAGGGCATCATTAATGTAGAAAGATATGTACACATTTTGGAGCAACATATGCTGCCATTCAGAGCAGGACAACGCCAAACCACATTCTGCCCGGATTACAAGCGCATGGTTGTATAAGCAGAGAGTGCGGGTGCTAGCATGACTTGCCTGCAGTCCTGACCTGTCTCTGATTGAGAATGTGTGGTGTATTATGCAAAATAAGGCAACGGAGGCGCAGTGCAGTTGTGCAGCTGAAGAAATGCGTAATGGATGAACGGGGGAAAATTCTGCTTGCTAAACTTAACCAACTGGTGTCTTCAGTTCCCAAACGCTTAATAAGTGTTATTAAAAGAAAGGGTTTGTTACACAGTGGTAAACATTTGACTGTCCCAACTTTTTTGGAGTGTGTTTCAACGAGTGCATATTTTCAAAAATAAATTAAATTCACAAAATAAAACCTCAAAGTGTTAATGTGTTTTCAATATATAGTACAATTGAATTTTCAAATGACACTTTTTGGTCATGATGGAATGATGGTGGAGGACTTAAAACATGTCGGAACAAGAAGTTGGTTGAGGGAGAGTTTTTAAAAATGGTGGTGAAGACTGGTGCTAGTGGGTTAACACAGACTTTTAGCACATGTCCGGGGATGTCGTCCAGGCCGGATGCTTTTCTGGTATTAACTTTGTATAGCACCTTCCTCACATCCAGTTCTGAAATGAACAGTCCTTCGTTTTCCCCAGCTAGATCTGATGGTTCATACTCACGGTTTATCTGGTCTGTGCTGGTAGCCTCAAACAGTGAATAGAAGTTGGTTAAGGAGGCACTGCCATTGTTTATGGTGGGGGTCTTGGTTCTTTAACTATTCTTTGGTAGAACAAATTGTGTGCTTAAGGTTGTTGTCTTGCTGCATGACCCATCAATGATGGCAAGCTGTCCAGGCTCAGATGCAGCAAAACAGGCCCAAACCATG
Source organism: Stegophilus panzeri (assembly GCA_024331685.1). Taxonomy (NCBI): domain Eukaryota; kingdom Metazoa; phylum Chordata; class Actinopteri; order Siluriformes; family Trichomycteridae; genus Stegophilus; species Stegophilus panzeri. Next base: position 586,240 of record JANDJT010000050.1, read on the forward strand.
AAACTACCACTACCATGGTTCACAGATGGGATAAGGCTCTTATGCTGGAATGAAGCATTTTCCTTTCTCCATACATGATGTTTCTAATTTAAACCAAAAAGGTCTATTTTGTTCTCTTCCATCCACAAAACATTTTTCTATTAGCCTTCTGGCCTATCTCCCTAACATACACAACTAATAACCCCCTCCAGAAAACAAGCTCACACCCCCCACAGCTTCCTGGCTAATGTGGGTTTCATATACTATAGACAAATGTATATTTATTTTCTTTTCCCAGAAGGCGTTGGCTAAGGGTCAATCAAGCAATGTAATGACTTTACAGGGTTGCTTGAGTATACCACCCCTATATCCCTGATGCATATCTGCAGGACGTCCACAGGTCTGTGCATGCCCTTGTTGGGCTCTGAGGTGGATGGGGAGTAGGGATGATGAAACAAAATACACATAGACATGGCTATCAAGCAAACCCACAAAAAAGGATGCTGGATCAGTATTTAGATCTTGATTCAATAACTAGAGATTCTATTTATTTGTAATTTGATAACTGGCAGAGATTCTAGGATTACAAACCTCTATCACCAGACTTGCCCCTTACGAAGTTATATCCTTTTGCTATACAAAAAGCATGATGATGTCTGGCCAGATTTTGGTGGAGTGCTTGAAGAAGGTGGAAGCAGAGAATCTTTTATGTTCCACTGAATTCACTGGTACTTGTATGGCCTTTCCTCATCCATCTCTGAACCAGGGTTTCTGTTGACATCAAACAAATAATCAAAAAATAAGATTGAATTATTAAAGCCAGCACCTATATCATGACTTTCGATAGGCCACAACCACCAGAAAATATTCTAAAAGGCTACCAAAGAGTATCCACTAAGGTGCTTCAACTGCCAGAAATTTGGTCATGGATTAGCAAGCTGTAAAAACAAAGCTATCTCCTGCCAAAAACCAACAAAATGTTGCAACTGTGTGGGTGAACATAGTGTCTCCTCAAAATACTGCCCTGTCTCGGTCAAAGAAAAAGAGATCCAGAGAATGAAATATTACTCTGATTTTACCCCAGATTGATTTGGGGCCTTCCTTCCTTTAAACTAGAGAGATCATTTGCATCCATAGTAAAGTCTACATGAACAGTTGAAAGCCATACAGACTTGACCTAGATGAACAAAGGCAAACCTTAACCATGTCCCCCCATCTACAAAAAACAAGATAATAAGCACTCAGAATTCAACCATACACAACACGATCCAGACCAGCTAGAATGAAACCTCATCAAAAGAACTATCTATCTAATAGTAAAAGTAAAATTAAATCAACCCTACAACAACCAAATGGAAGCCAAGAAAACGTCCTGAGCAAAACTGAACACCCAAAAGATCTTGAAATGATAGAGACTGTGGCCTCTTGCAGACAAAGCCTTTCAACTAAAGGCAGGAATAAATTGCGAGTACGTGTACTGCCTACCTGATGCAGAGTAATATTATTCAGCAGAACTGTTGTGGTCTTAGAGCCATCTTCGCAGAATTGCAGTGATTAGCTGCTGTTTTTAACTCTCTTGCCTTTTGTCTTCAGGAGACCCACCTGGTACCAAATTGCTGCATTGCCTTAAATTTTTACAACGTTCTGTGCTTTTGGCCCAAAAACACAACGTCCCTCTGGTGGTACAGCCATCCCTATAAGATGTAGTCGCATTGCAGTGGACACCAAACTACAGGCAATAGCAGAACAATTAACACTCCATAAACCCATCACACAGTGCTCCATCTATGAACCACCTGATGACTCAGACAAGAACCTGAATTATTTCTCGACATCTCATGGCAAGTATGGGACAACCTGTGTGGGAGGGATCACTTCACCCTGATTATAACCTTCGCAGAAGCAGACATGCAAAAAAAAGAACGCAAAGAGCTTTTTTTTTTTTTTTTAAAGCTTAAAAGAGCTTTAAAACAGATCCTCAATATATCCAGGACTCAATGATGTGATTCACAGATACTGAAGTTATCCCAGTGACTCCAGGGAAACCAAATGAAGATGTGATCCATGGTTTGATTTAAAAACTGTAAAAACGCTATTGAGGCCTGTAAAAAAGCAGAAATGACACCCAACAACAGAGAATCTATAAAGTTTAAAATATGTGGAGCACAGGGCCGAAGCGTTACCAATGCAACAAAGAAACCAAGTTAGATGCAATTTGTATCAAGCTTATCACTAGGCTGTGGTTCAGGTGGTAGAGCGGGTTGTCCATTAATCGTAGGGTTGGCGGTTTGATTCCTGGCCCATGTGACTCCACATACCGAAGTGTTCTTGGGCAAGACACTGAACCCCAAGCTGCTCCCGATGGCAGGTTAGCGCCTTGCGTGGCAGTTCTGTTACCATTGGTGTGTGGGTGAATGAGACACAGTGTAAAGCACTTTGGATAAACACGCTATATAAGTGCAGACCATTTACCAAATACACCAGCAAAGAAGGTTTGGGGTATTGGGGTAAATTAGATGAAGAAAGCGTACCACAAATACAGCATATCAAACATCTTACTTACCACAAAACATGAAATGGCACACCTAGCTTGCGGAGACAGCCAAAAAGAGAAACGTATAATATAAAAGTATAATAATTGCCATTTGTTTAATTGGGTTCTATTTGTCTACTTTTAAGACTTCTACAAGTGAAAATCTTGTTATACACTAAAGACATTTGTGTTTGAGATCAAAAGATGAATATAAAACTAGCAGATCAGAATTTCAGCATACATTTTCCTGATATTTACATCTAGATGTGTTAAACAACTCCGAACATGGCAGCTTTTGTTTGAACACACCCATTTTTTAAATGATCAGAAATATTGGAACATATTGTGGAGAGGTTCTTGTTGCCCAAGGGTGTCCTGGTAGATTGATTGTTTAAACAATTAGTAGCTCCTAATGTTTACTTTTATTTTGAGCCCTGGATTTTGCTTGTGAAGTCTGCATTTGTTGTTACAAAGGGTAACCCAATATAAAGACCAGTGAGCTGTCTATGGGAGAAAAGTAAGACAGTTTGAAGCTGCAAAAAGAGGGAAAATCGTTCTGAGCAATTGCCCAAGCATTGGGCATAGCCAATACAACAATTTGCAATGTCCAGAAAAGAACCAAACCAAGGGGGGAAAAAAAACAGGTCAGCCAAAAATAAACAGCAGTTGATAACAGAAACCTTGTGAGAGCTGTGAAGAAAAACCCCAAAACAGTCAGTGATCTCAACAACAACCTCCACAGGGCAAGGGTGAAAGTATCACAACCGACCATTCGAGAATGACTTCAAGAGCAGAAATATAGAGAAACTTTTGTGGATCATCTCTGTATTTCTTGTTTGGCCAAACAAGATGCAAACCTCTCATCAGTGGTAAGAATCTGAAGGCCAAATTGGAATTCACAAAGAAATACAGAGATGATCCACAAAAGTACTTTGGTAGAGGTTAACCTTGGGTCAAAGTTATGGAAAGGCCAACGTGTGGAGACAGAAAGTACCTACTCATAATTCGGAACACATAAGCTCATCTGTCATGAAGGAGGTAGAGTCATGGCTTTCACTTGCATGGCTGCTTCTGGAACAGGCTCACTAACCTTTATTGATGCACCTCATGATGGTAGCAGCAGAATGAATTCAGAAGTCAAAGATACATTCTGTCTACTAATTTAGAGAGAAGTGCACCTAATTAGGAGGTACATCATTATGCAGCAAGACAGTGACCAAAAATACACTGCCAACATAGCAAAGGACTTCATCAGGGGGAAAAAAGTGAAGGGTTCTAGACTGGCCTAGTCAATAACCAGATCAACCCAGTTGAGCATGCATTTCACCTCCTGAAGAAGAGACTGACGGGAGAATTGGTCAGCTCCAATGCTTTTAGAGGGGACTGCGTCTCTCTCTCTCTCTCTGTCTGTGTGTGTGTGTGTGTGTGTGTGTGTGTGTGTCCTATTAATCAGTCCCTGAGACTTTAACAGAGGCAGGCCTTTTTCCTTTCTACTTGGCAGTGAGAGAGACCTAATAAGTGACTATATGGCCAACATATCCTGTGATGGCATTAAAAAGTGATCTAGATAGTTTAATAGAGTGGTAGAGGTTTTGATGGATGTAGAAGAGGGATGTATTAGAGAGATATAATAGGGGATAGAGAGAACGAGAGGGACAGAGACTAAGCCAAGTTAAGGAGCGCAGAAGTACGTGATGAATACCATATTTTACATGGACCAAGGTTCTTTTTTGGTCCGTTAGGTTGGGTCCAGACCCCCATAACTTGAAGAGATGAAAATGGATGATGTTGCTGCCATATGCTCTTTCTCCTGTTCCTTTCTTTCTCACACTCATTTTTTCACAATACCACTGGTCCTGTTGCATCATGCTTGTCAAGTTATGGTGTAACTGGAGAAATATTTGTGGCAAAGCTATTGAAAAGCTACAAAAAGGCAATTGTGTCTTTTGGCCAGTTATTTGCCATTGTATTTGCAACAAGCCTTTGGAAGTTTAATAGAATTTGTCTACTAAGCCCCTTGTCTCAAATTCTCACACTGTGGTCGGGATAAATTTTATTATGGTCATCTCAGTTACAAGGTCATGCTCTTTGACTAGTCAACACAATTTGGTCTTTTCCTTGAATAACATTTGGATAAATACATGCCCATATGTCTTCCTGTTCCTGTTCAGTCTACTTCTGCAGCATAAATGTCATATGGTCATCCATCAGGTGTCAAAAGAGTTTAACCTGGAACTGAATATATATGTACTTGTAATGTGAGGCAGAGTTTTAAATTGTGCTTCTTTCTCCCTCACAACCTTTATAGGTGATCTTAATGTGAGCATCAATAACGTTGAAACTCAAGCTGAGTTCAAGTCCCACCAGTGGTTTGGAGCAACTGTACGTGCACATGAAGACTCTGTCTTGGTAAGAAATTCTGTTTGAATTTTGGTTCTTTTTTCTCCTGCCAAAATCTTAAACTAACAGTTTCCTTGCTGATGAAATCATGCTGTTTAGAGTATTCTGGTATGCGCAACAAGAAACTAATGCATTTTTTATGCTTCAGTACAGTGTATTGTAACTTTCAGTCTGTTCAGTTCCTCATTTCTATTCTTTATCAAAATACAAAATTATTTTTTTTAATAAGCTTCACTAATTTAAGATTATTATTAGCTCAGTGTGTGTGTGTGTGTGTGTGTGTGTGTGTGTGTATATGCGCATGCATGGCCATTTTGTTATGGATTAAACAATAAACCTTGTGTTTTTTTCTTTTTTTTTTTTTTAATTTTTTTTTTTTTTTGAAGGTTGTGAATAATGGTTCAGTTTGTTTATGACCATGAAAGACTTATGTGAACCATGATTTGGTTTCTATGTCATGGTTATTTTGCATCATTTGTAACAATGACCTTTTTCAGGATCGTCCTTGGGCTCAGCTATGTGTGGTTTTTATGTAATGAAGCTCTAATCTCCATCCTTGTAACTTAGGCTTGTGCCCCTCTCTACTCTTGGAGAACCCAACAAGACGTGCCTGAGTCAGATGTCACCGGCTCCTGCTACCTGTCCATTAAAAACTTCACCAAATTTGTGGAGTATGCTCCCTGCCGCACAGGTATATCACTTACTACATCTAAATATTACTACATTTATAGTATGAGATTTTTTGCTTTTTAATTTTTTTTTTTTGTTTTGTTTTGGCATATAGTTAGATGTAATGTCTGTGAGACAAGCTAGTTCCTTTTAAATAAACTTTTAAATAGATGTTACAGTATGTTAACATCTGAGAAGACTTCCATAAATGTTACATAAATTAATCCTAAAAATAACTTCACCACTTCAACTATTATTATTCTTGTTTCAAAACCACATTTTTAGAAATGTGTTTATTAGTCTTGATTTATGTTCTGCATCCACCATAATCTGAGCCTTGCTGTTATATAAAACGAATCCACCGCTTCTGACCAAGCAGGGAATTAAATCTCTCTGTATTGTGATCTTAGTTTCAATCTTAAATAATTTGTGTTTCAGAATTCCATGGAATGAAGGGCCAGGGTTACTGTCAAGGTGGATTCAGTGCTGATTTCACCAAGGTCAGTAGTTTGAATCCATTTAACTGTTTGTGCTTTCAATACATCTTTGTTCAACTATTTTTTAACTACTGTTGAAATACAGGATGGGAAGGTAGTACTTGGAGGACCAGGCAGCTATTTTTGGCAAGGTAAGGCTAGCAGATACACAGATGCATAGTGATAGTATCACCAAACTACTGGTGCTTTTCTGAATAAAGCAACTTTTGAGAATTGAATGTGACAGTCTGTTTCCTTCTCAGGACAACTTATCTCTGCTGTGAAGGAGGAAATCATCAAGGCCTACTACCCAGGTTATTTCCTCACATCAGTGGCAGGCCAGATTCAGACCAAGCAGAAAAAAGAGATCAACTTTGATGACAGCTACATGGGTAAGGTTTTCCAGACCTTCCACCATAAATGTATAATACACAAAAATGTCATGTGCATTTGTTAGTGTAGTAAAACAAAATGATCAATGAACAACTTGATCTACTTCTACTTGATCTACATGCTCTATAATGCTTTTAATGCGATGTGATTTTTAGGTTACTCTGTTGCAGTAGGAGAATTTAATGGAGATGATGATGAAGGTAAGGAATGTAACCATTCAGCTGATTTTCTAATGTGACCGTTCATTGCCAAGGGCATATGATTTGTTTTCCATCACACATCACCACCCGTGAAAGTAGGAGGAGCTCTCTGGTGGTTATTAGGTGATGACTAGCCAAATCAAAATCTTTTATCATTGTTGTGCCATGACTTCAATATGAAGATAAGAGAAGTAAAGCGCTGTAGAGTGAAGTAAAAAGAAGAAAAAACTGGAATGAGGTAAAGCTTTAACAGCAGCTAACATTAATGTATCCTATGTTATCAGAGTAGTTACACTTGGCATATATTGTAACTATTTATGAGCATCAAGTGATTAGAATCACTGCAGACAGCTATTCAATTCAATTTACAATAGACATTGTCTCAAAGCAGCTTTACAGAAATATATAAACACGGTATACAGATATTAAAAGTGCGAATTTATCCCAATTGAGCAAGCTGGTGGCGAGGAAAGCTAGCTATCTGAGAACGCAAAACGTTAGATGCACTTACCTCATTCTGGTTCTTTTACTCCACAGCTCTTTTCTGACTGTGATTAGCTAAGTGCTGAATTCACTGCTCTCAAAGCATCTACCTTTCTCTGGGAATCCCAGAGGATTCACCTTTCACATATATTACATTAAATCTGTATTTTTGGAATTTGAATTTTTGGGATTTGTATGAAGCGTTCTGAAAATTTTCTAATCTGAAATCTTACCCCTAGAAAGTTCAAAGAAAAAAATAGATACACATGAAGTGAGGAAGTGATTAGAGCTATAACGATTTTGTAGTGAGTTTTTAGTACCAGTGTGTCCCAGTACAGGGGAAAGAAGGGTAACCAAATTCTGCACAGGTACTTGGGTAAAGCCGTGACATGCAGGATCAAAGTTACTTTGCTAATCTATACACTGCTGTCTAGTGTAAAAGTAAGCTAGCTGTAATTTGAGAAATCTGGGTACTTGTCTTTTTAATGGTTGATGCCATTGAGCAAAACTCTTTCAGAACAACTGCACAAGTTGTGCCATCAACATGCTGTCCTCTCATCTCAATTCCCCAAATTACAAAAGAATCACAATAAAAGCTCACAGTATTGAAATAACCAAAGGATAGCATACTAGTAACATATTTTTAGCTTTATAGTCTGCCCCAAAATCTCAATTTATGCTTACAAAATTGTGCATAAATGTAAAACACATCTGATTATGCAAGTCTCTTTGTCTCTTTATCGCAAGTCTCTTTGTCTTCATGATTAAATTTTTCCTTGTCCTCTTCTGTCTGCTCTCTGTTGCTCAGACTTTGTGACAGGGGTTCCCAGAGGTGTACTTCTGCATGGCCAGGTAACATGTCAGGATTGCTTTTTGATGGCTTGAATTTTTTACATGATGTCTTTTTGGTGAAAGTAACCCTGAAATGTAGAATAAAACAAAAAGTTAATCTGTTAGAAAAAGATGGTTCTTTGTTATTTAAATATAATCTCTGGACTAATTTAGGTCTTGTCAGTTATATAAAAAGTGCATATCATACTAAAATGAAGTGTTTTAAAAGTTTGTTTTCTGCTCAGGTGTCTATCCTTAATGGCTCTTTGGAGACCATGAAAACCTTTATTGGTGAACAGGTAGGTCATAACTTGGTGACATCTTGACAGCTTTTACTATATGCTGACTATGACCAGCTTTAATATTAATATATGTTTGTAATCATTAGATAATGTCGTCTTGACGTTTGGGTTGTATTGGACTCAATACCTTTAGTAGTTCATTACTGTCATTTTCAGAAAATTGGGAATTTAAATAATATTAAATTATTCTGGATTGTTATTCTAGATTGTGAATAAAGTGTTGACATTTTGGTAGGTGAACAATTTGTGTGTGCATTAGTAATGTGCTCAAATCTCCTACAGATGGGCTCCTACTTTGGCTATGCTGTGGCTGCTACAGACATCAACAATGATGGGTTAGTGATTTTAACACTACACATGCCATATATGTTTGCTTGTATTTGCATTTTACTGTATGTGTATTAATCTGTGTATTGATTGCTCTTTATTTCCATTTTATGTTCTCACGTCCAGACTTACAGACTTGTTGGTTGGTGCCCCCATGTTCATGGTGCGTGACTCAGATGGGAGGTTGGAGGAATTAGGGCGAGTATATGTGTATCTACAGACGGGTCCACTGGAGCTTGCACCACGTCTACCTCACCTTACCGGAACACAGATTTTTAGTCGGTTTGGCAGCTCGATCACACCGCTGGGAGATCTCAACCAGGATGGCTTTAATGGTGAGTAGCTTTGATTCATATTGTTCTTTGTTCCTGTCCGTCGCCTGTTTTTTCTCCAACAATTCTTATAAATATGGAATGTCCTTTAACATTCCTACATTTAATTTGTAATATGTTCTCTACCTCTGATCCACTAGATATTGCTATCAGTAGTCCATTTGGTGGGAAAGATGAACAAGGATTGGTCTTCATCTATAATGGTTATGCTAAGGGACTCAGGGAAAAGCCCTCTCAAGTGATTGCTGGTCAGTGGTCATCAGCTGCCCCTCCAGCTCCTCCTGTCAGTTTTGGCTATACCATGAAAGGAGGAAAAGACTTGGATCACAATGGCTACCCAGGTGAGAGCTGGATTAATTACCATGTTTCACCTTGATGGTGATCTAAACTCAAATGATGCAAGTACATTCTGGAGTCTTGTCTTTTCAATATAGATCTCATTGTGGGAGCTTTTGGAGCTGACAAGGCCGTTCTTTACAGGTGAGCCAGGTATCATGTTTTGTTCAGTCATATTAAAGTCTGTGCACATTATAGACAAATAAAATGATGTTTTCCATTCTGCAGATCTCGCCCAATCGTTAACACAAGTGCCACTTTAATTGTGTACCCAACAATGATTAATCCTGAGGAGAAGACCTGCACCATCAGCAGTGGAAACCAAACCACACATGTTTCTTGGTATGTGTTACTTTTCTAATTTAACTTTTTACTACTATGAGTCATGTGAAATAATAAGTACACCCCATGGAAATTGTTGGCTTTTTTGACATATTTGGACAAGCAAACATTTTATCGTCTATCGTCAGTGCCTATTAGTAAAGTTCATATACATGAAAAAACCCAGAAGGAAAATTTGCTTTATCAGTCATATATTCAAAAATAACTTCTTGTAAGTGTTTTGCATAGTTGTCCATCAGGCTTGCTAGAATTTTTGACCACTCTTCCATGCAGTATTCTTTCAGTTGCAAGAGGGTTTTCTTGCATGTACTGCCCTTTTCAAATCCCACCCACAACATTTCAATGGGATTCAAATCTGGGCTTTGACTAGGCCATTCCATAACCCTCCATTTATTCTTTTTGAGCCATTCCTTGGTGTATTTGCTAGTGTGCTTAGGATCATTATCCTGTTGAAAGGTCCACTTTTTGTTCATTGTAGAAGCATGCATTTTGACACGAACAGTTGCAAGACTTACTAGCAGATGCTGTCATAAAATTTTTGGGTTCTTGGAGACTTCTTTTTGCATCAGACGGTCTGCACTTGGGCTGAATTTGCTGGGACGGCCAGCACTGGACAAATTGGCAGTCATTTGAAATCTGCGTCATTTGTAAATTATTTTCCTTACAGTGGAATGATGCATTTCAAATAATTTGGAGATCTTTTTAAATCCCTTGACAGACTCATAGGCATCCACAACCTTTTTTCTGAAGGCCTTACAGAACTCTTTAGATCTTGGTATGATGACACCACACACCTCAATGACCAGGAAAACCAGACAGTAGATATGAGAGGGGTATAAATAAGACAGGTTCCACCTGCACTCCCTAAGGAGGTTCTGATAACTGGCACCCAATCTTGAACACCTGATTCTAATTTTATGGATTTGAAGGTGTGATAAATGTAGGGGTGTACTTACTTTTTCCATGTGACTGATCTGTTTTTTTTTTGTTTTGTTTTGTTTTTTTGTTAATTTAAATTGTCAAAATTACTACAAAATGTAAATTGTAATTTGATAGTGTCACCTTTATTAATAGGCACTGTTTCAAAGAGGATTAAATGTTTACTTGTCCAAATATGTAAAATAAGTAAATAAATTTCCATGGGGTGTACTTATATTTTCACATGACTGGTATGTGTGGTAAAAAGATTGGAACAGTGAGGCCAATTCTTTTGTTTTTGCTATACACTGTGAGATGATTAGACCAGAATTTCAGCCTGCATTCCCTGATATTTACATCTAGATGTGTTAAACAACTTGGCACATGGCACCTTTGGTAGCAGACCACCCAGTCTTTAGGTGAGCAAAATTATTGGAACAGATAGTCTTAAAGTCTTAAATAACAGATAGTCTTAAATAACTCTTAATATTTGGTTGAATATCTGTTGCTTGCAATAACTGAATCAAGTCGGTGACCCACAAACATCACCAAGCTGTTGCATTTTTCTTTTGTGATGTGTTTACAGGCTTCACTGCAGCTTCTTTCAGCTGTTGGTTTTTTTTGGGGGGTTGTCCCTTCAGTCTCCTCTTCAGGAGGTGAAATGCATGCTCAATTGGGTCTGGCGATTGACTTGGCCAGTCTAAAACCTTCTACCTTTTTCCCCTGATGAAGTCCTTTTTTGTGTGGCAGTGTGTTTTGGGTCATTGTCTTGCTGCACAAAGAAGTTTCTCTAAATTAGATTGGATGCATTTCTCTGTAAATTGGCAGACCAAATATTTGTGTAGAGTTCTGATCATTCTGCTGCTACGATCATGAGTTACATCATCAGATAAAGATTAATGAGACCATTTCGGAAGCAGCCATGCAAGCCCAAGCCATGACACTACCTCCACGCTGGACTGATCATGTTCAGATCCTTTCTTTCTTTGCACTTTAGCCATTTTATCACTTTGGTAGAGGTTAGTCTTGATTCTAGACCTTTTGTGTCTCATCTCTCTATTTCTTTGCAAATTCCACTCTCACCTTCCAATTCTTACTGCTGATGAGTGGTTTGCATCGTGTGGTACGGCCTCTATATTTCTGCCCTCAAAGTCTTCTTCTAATGGTGGCTTGTGATACCTTCACCCCTGCCCTGTGGAGGTTGTTGATGTCACTGACTTATTTATGTTTTTTCTTTAGTCAGTCTTCTGCAATGGCTCAGATAATTTTTCCCTCTTTTCTCAACTTCAAAATGGTTTGTTTTTCTCCCATAGACAGCTCTCTGTTCTTCATGTTGGTTTATCCTTTTAACAACAAATGCAGTCTTCACAGGTGAAACCTAGGGTTCAAACCAAGAGTAGACTTATCAATTAAGCAGCTTTTAGATTTCAACAAAAATTTGAGGACACTCAATTAAATTGTTTAATTTCATTTTTTGTAGAGAGTCGCTTCAAAAGGAGCAGGAAAAATCCCATTCTAATATACTTAACTTTTGCAGTACAGCAAAAAGAGAAATACTGCGGGAGTGACTACTTTCTGGCGGCACTGTGCATCTCCTTCAGTCTTCTATGCATTTATTTTTATTTTATTCATTCTCATATGTCACATACATGCCTTTTTACATTCATTTGCCTTAAGGTGCTCCGCAAAAACACTTACGCGCTGCACCTAAGCCTTTCTATGGTAGGGGAAATCCCTGTGTTGTGTTTTTATTGTTGTCATCTGAGGTTATTTGTTTGGTTTGTTCGTAGATGTTGGTGAGGACCCCCCCATTTGTTACTTGGGCCCTGATAAATAAAAGCGTAGAAGATTAAAGGAGGGTATACTTTCTTTTTCCCATCACTATAGATATATACACTTGGAGAACTACAGGCTTTCCTGAATGAAAATGTGTTTGTTTTGTATGAATCACAGACATTTTAACAGATTTGTTATAGGCGGTTTTTCTTTTTTTTTTTTTTCCTCTTTTCTCCATAGAAAAAACAAAGGTTTCTCAGAGTGCCACACATATAACTTATGTAATTTAAAGTTTTCAAAAAGTATACATTCTGTTATGTATGTCTAGAAACTGAACCTGACACAGTATCAGTATTAATCCAGGCCAAAGAACAATAATGTTACTGTGGAGAACCACGAAGGTGGTGTTTTTAAAGGCATTTAGAGGAACAATCCGCCTTTGTAAGTGAGGGTGGACACATGTTGTGGAATCATGGAAGCAGGATTGTTAAGCTGACACCGTTAGCATACAGCATAGATTTGACTTAAAGCAATGCCTCACAAGGCAGATGACAAGCAGGATGGTTGCGAAATGCAACAACCCCCCTTTTCCATTTCCTGTGTCAGTATTTAGAAATGTGCATCCTGAATTTCCTTCATCAGCTGAAGGAGAGGAAACTGCTCTGGGGTACAAAGTTGTGTCTGTGCTCAGGTTTCTGCCCTTGTCTGATTCATACAGGAAAAAGTGTGTATACACATGTCTTGATTACAACTTGTTGCCTGGTAATGGTGAGGCTGTGGTGGGGGAGGAGTGGGGAACTGAAAGAGAGAGAGAGAGTGAGGAGAACTGACAGTGACTTTGAATGAAATATTGTTTAGTGGTGGAACACAGCTGGAAAACATCAGGGCACGCCAAGCTGCATATGCGTGTAAGAGCGCACATACATACACACGTGATGCAAAGCAAACACATGCTCAGGAGTACACATGGGAATGCACTCCTATTTATTGCAGCCCAGGTCAGGAGAGGTCTGGACTGTGCTGGGCATTTCTTACTGTTCTCTCAAGTTTTTGATCTCGTTTATGGATTTGTCCTTTTGGCCTCACTTTTTGCTCTCCCATGTTCAGTTTTTCAGACTTCTTTATAATTCCCCTTTTCTCTATTTTTGTATTATTACGTTTTTTTGTTGTGTTTTTTTGACTCATTCATGCCAAAGTTGACGTGGAAGTTACCTTATGATGTCCTTATAATATCATGCTAAAATACTGTCTTGGTCAAGAGACTCTTGTCTCTTGGCCTTCTGGAATTATTCACTGAAGAAAGAGATGTTTTTCTAGAAGAGAATTGTCTTGGCCAACTCCTACTTAATCACTCAGCAGCAGTGTTCTCTTTGCCAGATGTTGATTTTATGAAACATTAAAACCTTAAGAACAGTCTCTGTACGATGAGAAAGTAAATGGGCAACACATTACACAATGTGACTTGATTAGTGCACGTAAATGTAAGGATGTGTTGCTATCTACATGGCTCTCATGTCTCCATCTGCTTTTCTTCCTGCAGTGTCAACTTGAGCTTCTGCCTTTCAGCCAATGGGAAGCACCTTCCAGAAAATCTAGGTGAGCCAGCAGACCACATCTGCCTCCTATTATTCACATATAGCAGTGCTTTGCAAAAGTAGCTATATATAAAATCTCTCTAGTTAGCACTTTGAAGGGATTTTTCCCTTTATTTTTCCACATCACACTTGACAGCAACTGACAGCCACGTTGCATCCTGACTTAACATGTGTCCTGATTACCTGCTTATATTATTGCTTATCTCTGTTTCATAGTTTTCATTACATGATTTTATATTTGGTCCTACATGATCTTTCACGGGTGGACAAATAATACATTTATTAGCTAGCCCACTGGGAAAGTGAGACCTCCAGTGTGCTGCCCAGACCCATGTTTTGGTTTCCCTGCAACCTAATTGATGAGGATGTAAAGTGGTAGTTAACAGAATATAATAATATATGGCCAACTCTAATTGGCAAGGTAATTGCATTAATACAGAATAAGGGGAAGGAATGAGTATAGGATCATGTAGCACATCATGTTTGCACACGTAACAGAAAGTCCGTAAGATGTCCAACGTTTTGCCTACGAGATGTGGTGTTCTGTCCTGATGTTCCTAGTAAAAGGTTATTGAGTCTGGCTAGCCTCTTTTATTTTCTTTTGATATGTTTCATTGTGAGTTTAGTGCATGTACCAAGCAGGAGAGTTATAAGACAGCTTTTTACTTTTATTTTATTTTGCCCAGTTTCATCAGTATTTCTATATGACTGCATTTTTCATCCATCTAATAAATACAATATATAAATCATTCTACCATCAACCAGATTGCGCCTTGGCCATGTGTAGTGTAGTGTCCCACCACCATGAAGCTCATTACGTTTAAGTAGGCACAACAAATGGAAAATTGGTTTTGAAAGTCAATGAAGGAATAGTTTTGTTTGTTTTTTTTTTCCCAATTGTTTTTCTGTCTGTCCACTTCTGCCTTTATAATGTCATTAACCTGTGCTTCACTTCCACTTGTAATAGACAAGAAAAGGTCAATATCATGTGTAGAAATATCTCGCATACCATTGTGCTTCAGTACAAGTGTATGATATGACTTTAAAACTACTGAAAGCACTGGAAGTGTCAGTGAGACTTTGTCTCTCTGCATTTTTGGATGGAAGCACTTTTCCAAATGACCACGATTAATGTTTTACTGTGAAGCATCATTGTGTGTGTGTGTTGTAGTGTTTAATGTAGAAGTGCAGCTGGACCAGCTGAAGCAGAAGGGAGCTGTTCATAGGGCTTTGTTTTTGGACACCCAGCAGGCCAGCCTGCAGAGGAAACTAAAGGTGCCAAATGAAGCCAAGGTCTGCCACGAGACGAAAATCTACCTGAGGGTGAGTAAAAATATCAACAGAATTCTGTAAAAAAAATTCATAGATAAAGTGAAGTAAAGCCACTAGCTCATCATATATAATCTGGCTAAGCTTAAGAAATGCAGTCATTATCTTTCTTAGATTGGTTCTCATTTTTGAGATTATATCTAAACCTGTTTGTTTTCCTCTGATGGGGCTCAGGATGAAAAGGAATTTCGGGATAAACTCTCCTCCATCTTTATCGCCCTCAACTTCAGTCTGGATGCACAGGCTCCTGCAGACAGACACGGCCTCTGGCCGATCCTGAATTACCAGACGACTGAGCTAATTGAGCAGAAGGTATAAGCATTAATTCAAACATTGTATGTTTGAAGAAGGGGTTTTTGCATTTGTTTGAAATGGTTATACCATTAATTTTGTATTTGTATAGATAATTTTAAAGATAATGGTGTCAAAGAAAGTGTGGTGGTGCTACTGAAGGCAAAAAACAATTCTCTTATGTTTATAGAAGTATTCCTAACCAAATAATCTAGTACTATCACTGCAGTTTTTCATATCATTGCTCCTCTAGTTTAAATATGGGTCTATACTGTATGAGTGGGCAGATCTTGCTTTTGGGTCTGCCCAGTTTTCCCCTTTCCCCTCTTTTACTCCATTTTTCCAAATTTTCAAAACATACATCTGGGAAGTGCTCCAAAGAATCTGGAAAGAAAATGTAATGCATATACACCAGGGAGAGATTTTCGTTATCCCAGCAGGAGTAGTTCACAGGAATGATGTGGACTGGTCCATTAGTCATAGGTCCAGTAGTCATAGGTTTTTGGGTGTGGATATCGTAGCCCATTTGGCATCTGGCTGGATTTTGTATTTGTCCCTAGTCAGAACTATACCACTGTAAGCCCAAGCTTTCAGCGGTCTTGTACACCACATGGACACCAGTCAGAGAAACATACTTACAGTTTCAAGAGCAAATTTCCTTTCTTGCTTTTCTTCCTTGCTGAAACTGGCTTTCATTGAAAGTGAAATGTGTTGTGTGCATTCTGTACTTGGCATTAAACTGGAAATTATTCCCAGTATCTATTCCCAGTAATATCATAAACCTTCTTTTACAAGTTGTTGCGTTCCATATGTGAATTTAGTGTTCAATAAATAGAAAGAGAATGAAGGCAATGTTAGCAGGACTAGAGTGACTTTAGTGGGACCTGTGTGCAGGTGTAGCTATGTATTTAGGTCCATTCTAACCATATGCTTTAAGAGTGAGTGTGTTAGTGCTTCTCAAAACTTGCTCTTCCTTATAATTTGCTCCACATGGACCATAGTGAAGTAATGAATTCATGAAACTCTGCTCTCTACACAGGCAGTACCCAGAGCCCATAAAGTATTCCTCTAGTACAGTCACACGATGGCTCAAAATCTTATTTGCTTTGTTTGTTTAGAAAATCAGTTTGAGTCCTAGTAAATTATTCATCCCATGTTCCTGGTTATTCCTTGTGTGAATATATTGAAAATATTATAGCAGAGAGTTGTTTTCTTTTTCTTCTCAGTATAAGCTGTGACCTTTGCATTCGCTTCTGCTTATTGTGTGAGTCTCTCTATTTCCACCTTATTACTTGTACATAGTTGAGATAGCTGAAACAGGAGAACCAAAAGCTTGCTTTAATTGTGACATGAGTTTTACATTGTAAAACTCATGCAAGGTTTTTGTTTGTTTGTTTGTTTTTGTTTACTATCATTTCCTATCAGTTTTGGGCTATAAGGGTATCATTTACACCAAACAGTAGTGTTGCTTATTGGTTAATTTGTTCCCATTTAATGTTGATCAGCTTTTTGTTGATGTATGTTTGCCCTTTATTTGGTTGTATGTCATTGCAATCATTGTTTAGTGGCTGGATTAATGTTATAACATTTTCCTTTTCCCCTTCCTTGAGAGGTTGAGCTCAGGCCAACATACAGCTTTGAGTTGTGCAGGAAGCAGCCTCCCTCCATGGCTTTAATTAGAGCTCACTGAGGTCTGATTACAGGGAGGGTGCTGCACTCTTTCTAATCTCCCTCTTCTATTTCTTATCCATATCGTCATCCACATACATGCAGGACTTGCAGCATCATGCTGAAGCAATTAGCCATCATAGGGCTCTCTCTCTTTACACATGTAGAGTTGATACAAAAGGTTAATTAATTACACCCCCCCCCCCCCCCCCCCCCCCCCCCCCCCCCCCGGTGTGTGTGTGTGTGTGTGTGTGTGTCCACTTTTTGTAGCAGCAGGCTCTGATGTGTATTGTCGTGCTTGTATGATGGTGATTCTCTGTATGGTCCTGCAGGTGCTTGCCTCTTAAATCACACACTAGGCAGGAATACATGTGTCCTATATATGCGGTAACGCACATCAGGTCCATAAGTATTTGGACAGCGGCACATTTTACATTATTTAGCCTTTGTACACAGCTACAAGGGATTTGAAGCAATCAAGATGTGATTGAAGTGTAGACTTTCAGCTTTAATTCAAGGGGCTTAACAAAAATATTAACCATTTAGGAATTACAGCTGTTTGTTTATAAAAAAAAAATAAAAAAAGGCCCACCATTTCCCAGGCTCAAAAGTAATTGGACAAACTAACAATCATCAGTATTACGATTATCTTTTATAATTGGATGCAGATCCTTTGCAGTCAATGACTGCCTGAAATCTCAAACCCATGGACATCACTTGAGATGCTATCAGTTTTGCAGCATTTGACTGAATCTTAAGTGTTACTAGTGGTTTGAATCTTGAGGTAAACTGTCTGTATTTACATTCATGTAGGCGTCTTGTTGATTGTAGATTTTGGCAAAGATTTGCATACCTCTTCCAGCGTGTTCTTGACTTGGCTAGATGTTGTGAAGAGGTTTTTCTTCAACATCTTGATATTCCAGGCCTTTTGGTGTTGCTGAGCTCGCTAGTGCATTCCTTTCTTTTTAAGAATGTACCAAATTGTTGATTTGGCCACTCCTCAAGTTTGTTGTCTGTTTTGTTTTTTAAGCCTAATGATGGCCTCCTTCGCTTGCATTGACGTTTCTTTTGACAGCATATTGAGAGTTCTCATGAACAGCTACCAAATACAAATTCAACACTTGGAATCAACTTCAGACCTTTTATCTCCTTAACATGTCATTTGTCAATAACGAGGAAATGGACAACACCTGACCATGAAACTGCTTCAGTCAATTGTGCAATTACTTTTGATCCTGTGAAAATGAAGGGACTCCATTTATTATTATTTCTTTTTAAATAAACAAAGATTGTAATTCCTAAATGGTTAATGCAATATTTTTTGTTAAACTCCTTGAATTAAAGCTGAAAGTCACATGCTTCATTTCAACTCCATTGTGGTGGTGTACAGAGGCAAAATTACGAAAAGTGACAGTGCGTCACTGTCCAAATATTTATGGACTTGACTGTATGTCTCCTCCATTTAAAACCTTCTGATTCCTACCATTAGGAGTGTACACAAGCTACATGGTTGCATACATACCAAATGTTCCTTTTGGGGATCAATAAAGCTCGCTCGCTCTCTCTCTCTCTCATTCATACACATATATATGGTTAGGTTTTAAGAATGCATAAGACTGTCATTGTTATTATAACAGAACAGTTATAATGTTTTGATTTGAATATTCAAACCTTATTATGCTAGAGAGCTGTAGCTTTCTTTAGCTCAGGACAAAAAGCTTATTACCAGTTTAAAGGTAATTAAAATTCTCCTGTCATATCTGCTTTAAAGACATTTTCCCCCAGAGGCAGTACTGCATCAGAATTATAATTTTTATTTTGTTATTTATACTTTTTGTTTGTCACTTTGATTTTCCAGGCCCAAATTTTACTGGACTGTGGAGAAGACAACGTCTGTGTCCCAGACCTGAAACTTTCTGTAAATGGGTAGGTCATTTAGCAAAGGAAGCACACATTCTGCATGCACTGTTGAATATTTGATTCAATGCATGATTCAGACCTTGTATTTATGTAGTTGGTAAACAACTGTTAGCAGTTTCTGGAAAACAACACCTTAAGCATGCAATTGAGAAAATAAAAATTTAAAATTTAAAAAATTTGTTTGTAAATACATTTGATGAATTTCTGAGAATTGGTTAATTTGTTAATGGTTAAACACACACACACAAACACATGCGCACGTGTGTGTGTGTGTGCGTGTGCGCGTGTGTTCATTGTGAAAACAAGAAGGAGAGCTGTGCGTCACATTCCGGGATTGGCTGCCAGTAGCTTGTGAAAAAGAAAAAAAAAAAAAAAGCTGGGTCTGGAAAATTCAGAGCTAGTTTTGTCTCCCTCTGCTTCTGTACTTTCAGTTCTATTTTGATTTTGTAGATATGTGGCTTTATTCTACAAAAATAATATTTACTTTTATGTAAACAAGCTGTTTAAGTTACTTGGAGTTTGTGATTATTATGTTTAATTGCCATTCCTGAACAGCTAATGCTATGATAAGGCATGTATTGTTGTATGATATTGCTTAAATTTGTTCAGGTGACATTCCTAAAGCAGGGAAATTGAGCTATGAGTGGAGCAACTCAAAATTATTTTAATTTTGGAACAGGAGACAGTGCGTGTAGTGGGTTTCCTCTTAAGAACAAAGCCAACTTTTTGCCATGTCTATAATCTTTGCCAAGCTATTTAACCTACAACAGTGCTGGCTCTCAGCACCAGGTTTAGGATATTCAGCCAAGCTTTATTTACTCATTTCATATGAAATTGTTTCCAGGTGTCTGTTTGTGAGTTATTTCCTGTCATTATCTTACAAAGGCCACATTAGCACAATAGGACACTATGATATATGGAAATTTATTATAACTGCCACTGTTAAATCAATTGCCCTAAAGCATGACACTGACCTGCCATGTAGTCTTAAAGGTGATATTTTGAACCTGCTTATTGGAGCTCTCAACACTTACAGTCCCTCACATGTAAGGCACTTAAGTTTGAATTTTGCTCCAGCTTTACAAGGACAAGCAGTAATTGAAAGCATCTGTGTGGCCTTTGTATGGAATTTCTCAGTTGTGTTTGGTGCTGTGGAGAAAAAGCAGGGGAATGGGCAGTGACAGAAGGAGGGGACTTGGGGAAAATGAGGAGGTGGTGTGTTACAACCACAGCCTGTGTTCTGATGCTTGTATGGCTTTATTGCTACATAGGAAAATATTTTTCCCTTGTGGAAGAAGGACTTCCTTGAAGTTTGCGACTCAGCTGGGAATCTTTTTGACGAGAATTCAGGACATAGCATTCTAGAAGCATTAGCTACCGTCTGGCTCAACCTTAGACCAATATTGATGATCATCTTAATTTGTAATTAATATGCAGCATCCTATGTTTTGCTGACAGTTGCATACCAACCAAGTCAACAGTTCACCTTTACGTTTTTCTTTTTGACATGGGCAATACTACAATGTTGTGGTTTTTTTTTTGTTTTTTTTTTGTTTTTTTTGTGCATTTTTTGTCTTCCTATAGTGACAGGAAAGAAGTGTACATGGGGGATGATAATGCACTAACCCTGACTTTCAATGCATGGAATGATGGAGGTGGCGCGTATGAAGCCGAGCTCTACGTCGTGCTTCCTTCGGAGGCGGACTACAGTGGAATTGCCCGCAATAATGAGGTAACTTATGGACATCAGCGTGTGGGCGGTTGTGTGTGCTTGGCTTACTTCTACTATGTTTTGAATATGTGTGACACATGAATTATTTGTAGAAGGGTGAACGCTGTGATACATTATATGGCCAAAGGTTTTTGGACACCTGACATTTACACCCATATGTGGACCTTCCCCAAACTGTTGCCACAAACTTTGAAGCATAAAATTGTATAGGATGTATTTGTATGCTGTATCATTATAGTTTCCCTTCATTGGAACTTAGTGGCCTAGCCCAAACCTATTCCTGCATGACAGCACCCCTGTGCACAAAGAAAGCTCCTTGAAGACATGGCTTGCCAAGGGTCGAGTGGAAGAACTCACGTGGCCTGCACAGAGTCCTGAACTCAACCCTAGTGATCAGCTTTGGGAGGACCTGGAATGCCGACTGCACCCCTGGCCTCCTCACCCAACATCAATGTCTGACCTCACTAATGCTCTACTGCTATGGCTCTTTTAGCCATATAGTGTATTAATTGCAGTACTGACTGTTTAATTTACAAAAGTCTAGACTTTTTGTTAATGTTTACAGGGGAGATGACACTTCATAGTTAGTCACGATTTCTCACTAGTTGTTACTTGTCGTTGCGTAGAGTCTAACTCAGCTGACGTGCAGCTACGAGACAGAGAACCAGACACGGTACCTCATCTGTGACCTTGGAAATCCCATGAAGTCTGGCACCAATGTAAGTTTTTCAGTCACAGATTGTATAGGCTACACACACACACACACACAGAGACAGGGTTGGGAGGGTTACTTTAAAATGTATTCCGTTACAGTTACAAATTACTTCATAAAAAATTTAAGCAGTAACGTAATCAAAGTGTCATAATATAAAATTTATGTAATCTGATTACTTTTGGATTACTTCAAGGCCACACATGTAAATAATGTCAAGAGAAAAGCACTATGATCTAAAATACTTTTGTTTAGACCATATTTTAAGCTTAAAAAATGTTAAATGTTTGTATTTGTTTTAATAAAATAAATAAATAAAAGATCACTGTCCCTGATGTGGGTAACACTACATCACAGAAGCTAGGGTGACCATATTCTGGTTTTCCAAAACGAGGGCACTTAGCACATTAGCATCACACACACACACACACACACACACACACATATATATATATATATATATATATACACACACGCAGTAGCTCACAAAAGTGAATACACCCCTCACATTTTTGTAAATATTTTATTATATCTTTTC